>CAUYON010066456.1:0-53584 GCA_963573935.1 Arctocebus calabarensis | reverse complement strand
AAAGTGTTCCCTTCTCTCCACATCCACACCAGCATCTGCAGTTCTGCGATTTTGTGATATGGGCCATTCTTGCTGGGGTTAGATGGTATCTCGGGTTTTAATAATGGGTTAATATTTTAAAGACATTTAGAAGTGTGCTTAGCAAATGAATAACAGATATCCTTTTAAAAGTCTTCTTAGTGAACATTGAAAACTAAAAAGGGAGAGGGTGTGAGAGAGGTGAGGGATAAAAATCTATGTACTGGGCACAGTGTACACTGAAAGTGCTGACTTTAGTATGACATAATTCCTCCATGTAACAATAAACACTTGTACCCTCTAAAGTTTTTGAAGTAAAAAATAAAAAAAGTCACCTTAATGTGTTTGTTTTCCATGGCAGTCTGGAGGAAAGACTTTATCTCATATAGCCCTGAACCCACATATTTCCTGATCAATGCCTGCCACACACAAGCCAGTGCCCAGTTATTTATTGATTGCAATGCTGAGATCCCTGATAACTTCCTGCAGGTTATCTGTTCATTAGGGAGGGATAAAACTAATAAACTTGTTCCTTTCCCCTTAGGAGCAAAAACCCTCTCCCAGTTCCCCTAGGGAATCATTCCTTTCAGCTCAACACAGCTCAGACTTCAACTATTAAAGTAACTCATCCAAAGGCTGAAGATATTTCTCTCCTGACACTTTATCAGTCCTCCAAGTATGAGTGTGTCAGTTTCTTCCTCACTGGGGGGTTTGGCAGAGGTGACTGTGGAAAGCACAGGGATGCTTATTCTCCTGGGCCTGGTGGGGACAGAAGGGAATGATGTTGGATGATGCTTTCAAGGAACAGCTGGCAATTAATTTTAAAGATAGAGGGTGATAACTTAGCAGTATTGCCCAGTGCTCACCTTGGTGTATTTATGAAAGACACAACAATTAGGACCTAGAGTGTATAGATTACACTGTCCTTAAAGACAAATCCCTGCTTCCAGGATGTAGAACGCAGACTCTGTATCACATTCCTCTCGCCACCCTTTAAAGAAGAAAATGTTTTGTATTTTCAGATGCCCAGGAAACCCTTTTATTAATCTGTAGCCTGAAGAACAGAGTGGGAGGGAGGCAGGATTCCATGTCAGACCTTCTGGATTTGGTATCTAAATAGAGGCTTTTGCAGTGCCCTGGTGGCCCATCCAGACATGGAATGAGGGGGGGAAAGGAGGCAAGGGTCTTCAGCACTTGTTCAGACTCTATTGGCAGAAGTCCCTGAGCCCTTGGTGTAAAAGAGTATCTTCAACTAGACTTCTGTTCCCCTAGATCTTTGGGTGCTAGAGAGCGGGGGCAGAGAGGGGAGGCTGTGAATGGCAGAGTAATCTGAGGGAGGACTACAGTTGTTTCTGCAGGTATCTTTAGCAAGGTGCACATGGAATGATGGATAGATGAACTATAAATGGATTGACTGGAGTGCCAAGGTGGAGTAAAAGAAAGGGAACAGGCCAATTTAGTCTACACTGTGGGGGTTGATTTCTACTGTTAAGTGATTATTAGGGAATTACAAGGTGGGGATAGCTCCTAAGATTTATATTTCAAGGGGGGAAAGACTAAATGACTTTGTTGAAGGGTAATTCAGATGTTGGAGCAGAGGAATATTAGGGAAAAGTCCTCAATATATGTACTTTTACATGGTTGTTCCTAATAGCGTATATAGATCGGAGGCCCTCAACCCTGACTACAAACAGAATCGCCTAGCATAGTATTTAAAAAACCTCAGAAATGAAACAAATCAACAAAAAGTCTAACAACAACAAAAAACATGCTTAGGCTTTACTCCAGAACAATTAGTGAGACTCTTTGGGTATCATATTTTCATGTGCAGCCAGAGTTGAGCCCACAGATAAGTTTTAGCAGATGCAGAAAACACCAGGGACACTTTTTAAAAATGCAGATGCTGGACCTCCACTCCAGAGTCTCTGATTCTGCAGGTCTAAGGTATAGGTGAGGAATCTGCATGTTTTCTCTCTAGTTAATTCATATTCTGCAATAGATATACTGGATTAGAGGGTGTGGACATTCCAGACAGCAAGAAAAGTCATGAGGTGTGAGGGTGGTGGAAGAGAGCTCTGTAGGGAAAAAAGACATCTCTGAAAACATTTCCCTTCAGAGCAAATGCTGCTGTCATTAATATCATTATCCTTTCAGCATGGCTGGTTCTGACAGAAATTGGTGTCTAGTGCTCAAATTAGTCATCTAATTACATTTACCTTCAGCTTCTCTTGGATTGTGCCAGAACAGGCAGCAGGTCTTATAATCAAGGGTATGACAGAAAGGAGTACTTTGGATGGAGAGAGAAAGAGAGAGAGACTGGAGCAGGTGTTTCCAAGAAGAGGAGAGTATACTTAATCACCTGGTGTTGAGAACTGTAAAATGTCAAGGTCTGAGATTTTACCTACCTGCCAGTTAGCCTGCTAGACTCTTACGGATGCTGGCAAAAGATACGAGACTCTTGGGTCAGAGACAAAGGACTTAATCACTAGTGACAAAGCAGGCAACACATTTGTATTGGTGACTTACCCCCACAGGGGCAATGCAGAGGAGCCCAGGGAGATACTGTACATGCAATGGGTTAGCATTACAGCTGAGGAGCCCTGAGCTTAGGAAATTCCAGTTTTTACAAGGGACTACAGGGACATCTGCCTGAACTTTATCCCATAGGAAAGTGTTATCTTTATTATGCTTATCATCAAACGAATCTTCTCCCTGCCTCTGAGGGAAAGAATTTCTGCCTTCCAAGGCTATTCATTATATGAACATCCTTGAAAAGATAATCTAGAACAAAAGTTATTAGGTTTTAATAAGATGTGCAGAAATGTGAGAGACCATGGAGAATTGTCCCTGAGCACTTCACACCTAAGGTCTCCTAGCAGTAGAAGCTATTGCTGTCTTCTAACAGTATAGCATGTGCTCCAAGGAATATGGAAGACACTGGTTAGCCTTAGTATGGAGTGGAGAGTATTATGAGACATTAATCAAGTACCCATAAATGTTGACATCAGGGCATGTCCTGAGAGCATGCAGTGGATTCCAGGAGTTTTGAAAAAGGGACGTGGTGGCCAGAGATGGAAGTGCTCCTCCATGTGACCACTCGTTCTTGATTCTGGAAAAGTTACATATGTAAGATTGTGTAAAGAGCAACAACCAGGAAAGAATGCATATAACAAACTTTTAAATAGAGCATTTTAGTTCACAAAGGACTTTCCCAAGTCACCTCATTTGAATCCACAATTATTTTCTCCAGTTTCTGTGAGTAGGCACTAGGGAAATGTAGGAAATGAGACAAGTTAGAACCAGGTCAGATCCTGCTTACTCCAGGAAGCAACTCTTGAATAGGATTATAAAGTGGCAAAAGACTGGGATGGAAAAGGGAAGGGAAGTGCAGAGGGCATTTGAGTAGGGAAAAAGTTTTATGAAAGCCCAGAGGCTGAGATAAGCAAGGACCTTGGTGTGGTTGGCCCACTGCTTTTCCTTTGAATCCTTTTAGGGGCCCTGAATTTTCTTCCCAGTGTCTGAGCACCCTACCTGCCCCCTTTTATCACCACCATCCCTGCCATTCATCTATGGCAGTTACTTGGAGCATAGGCCTACTTGAGACTGGGCATTGACTAGTCATTTCTTCATTACTTCATTTCTGGTCACCCAAATGTGTGGTAGTTTCTCTCCACCAGCAGCCAATCAGTTTTTCAATGGACAGCAAGTGGATGTCTTATAATTCAATTCAATTATAACACTATCTTTCTCTGGAGATAGATAACATCAGATCCAACAGATTAAAGGCTCAGTTCCACATGCACCCCACTTCAGTTGCCAAATGCCAGATCCAGGTTGTGGCCTGTTCTTCTGACTCACCAGAAGAAATTGGGATTCCCATGAGTAATTTGTAGAACAGTTCATAGGACTCAGGGAAACACTTTATTATGTTTACCAGTTTATTATCAAGGATATTGCAAAGAATACAGATGAATAGCCAGATGGAAGGGATACATGGGGCAAGGCATGTGGGAAGGGGCCTGGAGCTCCAGTGCCTTTTTTGGGTGTGCTACCCCAGGGACTGCCACATGTTCTGCTGTTCAGAAGCTCCCTGAACCCAATCCTTTTGCATTTTTATGGAGCATTGCATTATGCCTTCATTATGCAAGCATGATTGATAAAATCATTGGTCATTGGTAATCATCTTAACCTTCAGCTCCTCTCCCCCTATACCCCTGAGTTGGGGGTTGGGGCTAAAAGTCCCAACCTTCTTTCTAATCATGTCTTGGTCTTTCCAGTGACCAGCCCAATCCTGAAGCTATCTAGAGGGCCCCAGCCACCAGCCACCAGCCTGTAACCACCAACCCCAGCCACCAGCCTCCTTGTTAGTCTACAAAAGACACTCTTACCACACTAGAAAGTCTTAGGACTTAGGAAAAATTTTTTTATATCTACATATATACAGATGTATGTATATATATATATACAGACACATACATGTATTCATGTATGTATACATATACATGTATGTGTCTGTATATATATATCTATGTGTGTGTGTGTGTGTGTGTGTGTGTGTGTGGATGCCAAAAAATGTATACACATGCTAAGAAACGAAAAAAACTGTATTAAAATTTTAATACTCAATATATAGCAATAATGAAAGAAGAATACAAGTTATGTTTGAGCACTTCTGGTAATCGCAGAAATCAAACATGACTTCCTTCCCCACATTGTGTTTGCCAAGACTAGGACATCAAAGATGTTTTTTCATACTATGTCTGGTTGGAACTAGTCTGACTATCCATTTTTCTCTCTGTATAACTAGCTTGGGCTTCCTCAAGGCAGGATGGTCTCATGGTTGTCAGAATTCCTACACAGTGGTTGGTTTTCCCTCATGTGAGTGTTTAAGGCCCCTCGGCCAAGGCTACAGGCTTCAGAAGTCCCAGAATTCCCTTTTTACTGCATTCGGTTGGTCAGTCAACTCACCAAGGCCATCCTAGATTCAAGGGAATGGGAATTAAACTCTGTCTTTTAATGAGGGGACTAACAAGCAATCTGTGGCCATCTTTAGCCTTTAACACCAGGTCTCAGTGGATTAAACCATATCTCCAGGTGGGGGGCTGGGAGTCTGTGTGGTTAACAAGTGACCCCAGGAGATGATTGTCATCAGGACAGTTTTGGAAACACCGGCTATTATGGGCTGAACTGTGTCCTCTTGAAAATTTGTATGTTGAAACCCTAACCCCAGATGCCTCAGAATGTAACTGTATTTGGAGATAAGGTCTCTAAAGAGGTGATTCAGTTAAAATGCGCGCGCACACACACACACATACCCTCTTTAGGATGGGCCCTAATCCAATATGACTGGGTCCTCATAAGAAGAAGTTGGATATATAAGGGAGAAACCTGGGTTGTGTATGCACAGAGGAAAGATGTAAGGACACAGCAAGACGATGGCCATCTGCAAGCCAAGAAAAGCAGAGAAATCAAACCTGCTTGACACCTAGTTCCTTTCTACACATAGAATCCAATTTAATGTTCATTCTGGAATTTCTTTGAAGTGGAACTTCTGGCACTTCCAAAAGAAAAATAGAAAACTAAATAAAAAGAATGGTAATGTTTCATAGTCCAACCCACCAGTGATAACCCCTTTTTATCTTCTGATATAGTTCCTTCCAGTCTCTATTTTCCTTTTTTCTTTAACACAGTTTTTCTTTAATATAGTTTCCTTTTCCTTTAATATTATTTGAAGGTAATATTTTATGTGGTTTTTACATAGTTGAACTCACAAAGTATGTCTATTTTTGCATACTGTATTTTAGCTTGACATTTTATCATAAGAATTTTCTCATTTTTAAGTGCTCTTAATAAGCATTACTTTTAACTTGTGAAAGGGATCAAAAAGGTAGAATTAGGGAGGATTCTGACATGAAATTCTGTACTCCAGAATGTTTCAGCTGTTTTGCATCTGTATCTCTCAAACTAGTTGCTCAACAGGCATTCACTGAGTGCTTAGTATAGTGGGAGAAGTAAGAGAAGAAATGGTCTGGGAGCAGGAGCTGTTTGGGAGCCAACAGGACACAGATGAGGCAATTAGAGAGTAATAGATTCTGGATGTAATAAAAGAGCAGAAGAGGGAGAGAGCAACACAAGCTTGATTGGTCTCCAAAAATCTCTTCCTGTGACGTGATCTGAATGGTGAGTGTTGAACCATGGGCAGGATTTGGGTAGGTTTGGAGGAGAGGGAAGGATATGAATCAGGAGTAATTGGGCTAAAGCAGACGTAGGTCTTAGTCTCGGCTCTATCCTCTGTACTAGCTATGTAATGATAAACAAGTTATGAGCCTCCCTAGGCTTCAGTTTCTTGTTGGTGATAAGTACTACCTACTTCATGGATTAAGATGCAGTATTTAAGAGGGTTACAATCTTATTTTTTCTCATCAGGATTAAAAAGTCCCCCCAGGTGATAATGGAAGCGAGTAATTTTCATGTAAACACTTATTATCTGTACTTAACACTCCATCTCTGTGTTACTGAACATATTAATGGCCTTCCCTACTAGGGCAGGGGAAGTTAGAGTATGAGCTGAATTTGAAGTGCATCTCCTGGTGCAGCGGAATCCAGGGGCATTGAGCCAGCCCTCTGCCACTGACGCTCCTGTGCTAGGTTCTACCAGAGCTGGAGGGTCAGTGTGGCATCTCAGATTTCAGCCTGTCCTGTCCCTTTTCTTGGTCGGCTGTTATCTGCTGCTCCATGGGAAGAGGGTTACATGCTGAGAAGAAATGAAGTATGTTTGCTAAAGACACACATTTTAGGACCCTGAGCTGGCAGATCTGAATTTTTGGAAGAGAAGGTGGGGTTGGGGGTAGTGACCAATGTGTATGTAGTTGTTGTGTATGTTGCAGACTGGTACAAATGTCTGTGACCTCAAATGATTTTGAAACTATTTGCTAAATTGGTTTATTAATTCTAGCAGAGATTATGGGGAAAGAATAAAGATGTTAAGACTTAAAGATAAACCACACACACCTTTCCAAAGATGTGAAGGCACTTTTACTGTAGCTCCACATCTATGTCTTCCCTCCTGGAGCTTAGCTGAGCTGGTGAGGGCTTGCAGGACCTCACAGGGCCTCATTCCTCCTCCCACAGATGAACTTAACTTGCTTGAGACCTTCTATGCAACCTGCTTCTTGGGATGCTGCCTGCTTTAAACTGATCGGCTGCCAAGTGTCTGAGTTGGAAGAATCAAAGGATGGAGCATGTAGAAATACTTTGTCAGTGATGGAGAAGGGGGGAGTGGGTAGCTGGACCTGATTTTATTTTTTAAATTTTAATAGATTTAAGAATTATATGTGCTTTTCTGTTACATGGATATATTGTATAATGGTGAAGTCTGGGATTTTGTTCTACCTGTCATCTAAAAAGTATACATTGTACACAGTAAGTAATTTTTCATCCTTTACTCCGTCCATTCTCCCCCTTCTGAATCTCCAGTGTCCTTTATCGCTTTGAATGACCATTTGTGCCTATCGTTTATCTCCCACTTGTGAGAACATATGGTTTTTGGTTTCCTGTTTCTGAGTTACTTAGGATAGAAAGCCAATCTGACCCTGGCTTTCTAGGGCTATCATAAAGCACATCAATATGTATGGCACCTCCTCATTAAGCTCCCCTGTGTGATGAGGGTAGAAAGATGGAAGAAATCTTTTCCTCCTCTCCCCCCAGTGCCACACGTCACCCATCTTGTCCAGTGTGCCCTCAAAGGGGAAGGTCTTAAAATACCCAGCCTCACTGAATCAGTGCCCCAGGGGCATTATTCTTGGGCACAGAGGATTTTGCCTCTATTCTCATCTACCTCTTGACTCTATTGTTTGGGTGATGGTGAAGAGCCAAGTTCAGCAGCGGAATGTGGGGTGTTTTGTCCATGCCTCTGCACAAAAGGACAACTGCTGAAGCCTGTACAGGCCTGCCTACCTGCCAGAAATCTAATTTCAGACCCTTGCATCAAACTCACCTGCACTCTAGTACACTTCTGTAATCGTTTTTGGGTTTTGCCTAAAGTGTTCTTTTGCCTTGGGACTAGGAAAAGCTTCACAGAGGGAAAGGGAGGGAACCAGGAACCTTTCATCTCCAATTTTGTCCTCAAAGCTTGGAACTATTTCCCCAACTGTTCCCTCTGAATAAGGACAATAAATGGGAAAAGGTTTAGGGTGTTTTTTGTGAATCCATTCATCTTAACTGAGAACCTCTGGAATTGCCCCTAAGTGATGTCTACACAGACTATGTGGTCCCCTCCAAATTAGCACAGCCAAAGCAAGCACCCTGATCTACCATTTAATTCCTAACCCCTTGAGGTTGTCCATCCCAGACTGAGGAAAGGAGCAAGTGGGGTCCTTCTCTGGTTCATTGCTCAGGTATAGATTCTTTTAAAGACCAGGTGGGTAGATGAGGACTCTGAAAAAAATGAGGTGTTCTTCCCATGAGAG
Organism: Arctocebus calabarensis; assembly: GCA_963573935.1. Taxonomy (NCBI): domain Eukaryota; kingdom Metazoa; phylum Chordata; class Mammalia; order Primates; family Lorisidae; genus Arctocebus; species Arctocebus calabarensis. Next base: position 45,098 of record CAUYON010066456.1, on the reverse strand, counting down.
GTCTTACTGCTGTTACTACTGACAATACTGAAAGAAATGGAGATTGCTGCTGTTTCCTAGACTGGAGAGACTCAGATCCTTCTTCACCAGCAGAAGATGAGAGAGAAGGACAGGTGAAGGAGGTGGTGGCAGGGATTTTTTTATAAGCTCACATCAAAGAAATTTCTCTGGAGTACATTCCCCTTAGAGCTTTTTTTCAGCCATACTGAAGTCGGTCTTTCTTTATTTCATTTCTGAGGGCAAAAGTAATTTCTTATTCTACTTGTCTAGTTATTTCTAGATCTTCATCTCATTTTCTTAATCATCTAAATAATACACATATAAAATATACATAAATATGTATCAATGTAAATGCATATAACAAAAGTGAAGCATACATACTTTATAAATCTTTTAAAGCCTAAATACATTGTTCATAAATATCTTTCAATTATTATTACATTTCATAAATTATTTGTAATGGCTCAATGGTATTCTATCTTATGAATGCATCTCAATGGTAACAATACTACTCGTGTATATTGAGTAATTTCTTGCTTTCCAGTTATCTAGGAATATATCAAGCCCTCTACTAAGTAATGATACTATCATTATGCCCATTTACAGATGAGGAAATGGAAGTAATTTAAGTAATTTCTAAAGGTCAGACAATCTTTGAGCAGTAGAGCTGGGCTTTAAACTGCATATTCTGAGGCTGGGTGCGGTGGCTCTGGGAGGCTGAGATGGCAGATTGCTTGATCTCAGGTGTTCAAGACCAGCCCGAGCAAGACTCCGTCTCTAGAAAAATAGCCAGCATTGTGGCAGGTGCCTATAGTCTCCGATACTAGGGAGGCTGAGACAAGAGAATCACTTTACTTCAGGAGTTTAAGATTGCTGTGAGCTGTGACGCCATGGCACTCTACCAAGGGTGACAAAATGATACTCTGTCTCAATAAATAAACAAGTAATGGTTCAGCGCCTGTGGCTCAAGCGTCTAAGGCGCCAGCCACATACACCTGAGCTGGCGGGTTAGAATCCAGCCCAAGCCGCCAAACAACAATGACGGCTGCAACCAAAAAAAAAAAAAAAAAAAAAAAATAGCCGGGCATTGTGATGGGCGCCTATAGTCCCAGCTACTTGGGAAGCAGAGGCAGGAGACTTGCTTGAGCCCAGGAGTTGGAGGTTGCTGTGAGCAGTGATGCCACAGCACTCTACCCAGGGCGATAGCTTGAGGCTCTGTCTCAAAAAAAAGTAAGTAACTACGTATTCTGATTTCAGATCCATACCTAACAGTTACACTATGCTAACATTATTTATTAATTACTCTCTTAGTGTTGTACATTTAGGATATTTTTTAATTTAAAAAGATGAAAAAACCTTGTAGTTTACTCTTTGCATATATCCATAATGATTTCTCTGACTAGATTTGCCTTATATAATTATACTGTCTTTGAAGAGCATAGTATCCTGCATACTTATAACATGTTAAGCTTTTTCTCGGTAGTCTATGTTATCATTTTTTTATTTGGTGTTCTGAACATTCGTGATACTGGGGAAAGATGCCCATCTCTTCCAGGTGTGTTACTCAAAACTTGCCCTCTTGCTACTCAAGCCCTTGCCTCTGGTCTCTGAAAGCGATTCCATGTGCTGGTTGTAAACAAACACCCAGAATGTGGTCTTCTTCTTCTTTGTAGTGGATCTTAACCTGCTTTGACTCAGTCTCATCTCCTGAATTCCATACTCTGCCAAACCATACCTCATGGTTGACCCTTCCACCTATGACACACTTTCCACATGTTCTCTGCCTGGCTCACCCTCCAGCCCAGCCTTAGTATCTCTCATGGCTGTCTGGTGAAGATAGACCATTCCAAGGCCATTTCCAAAGGCCAACCCCTTGCTCCAGCCCTTCTGCAAGGACCTCCCAGGCAGGGGCTTATCCTTTCCCCTGACCCCAGCCTCTGCACTGCTATGCATAGGGAGGAACTTACCAAGAGCCTTCTTATCATGCTATGCAGTTTATCTAGGAATGTTCTGTCTGTCTCCCAGCTAATTTTTCTCATTACATCTTCAGACATGTTCTCCTTCGTGTTGTTTTCTCTCTGCCCCCACCTTCAATGCTCACTGATGTTTCCCACTACAGTGCTACCTGCAGTTCTCTTTTGGTTCGCCCTTACTGACTTGGATGGTAATTCCATGCATTCATTCTCTACACCCCGATTCAGCTGTACAGGCACCTGAGAATTTTTTAAAAAATAATACCACGTCTCTTCATACTTGAAAAACATACACATAACAGTGAGGTATTGTGTCTCTATTTGGCTTGATTTCTGATTGTGGAATTAAATGTTTCATGCTGCATGAGGGGAGAAGGGTGGACTTTGGATGGCAAGGGGAACTTTTACTTGCTTACTCCTAGAGCTCACCTGACCTTGGGAAGTCTCTGGAGTGTGGTGTTAAGAAGAGTAGGTATAGACCTTGCACAAACCTAGGTTTGATTCCACGTTCCATAATTTTCTATTTATGCAAACTTAGTCAAGTTCCTTAACTTCTTTAAGTCTGACTTACTCATCTGAAATGGAGATAATAGCAACTTACCAAGTTTATTGTGAAGATTTGATTCCCAGAACATGTGTGTCAAGTCCTTTGGTTACCCACCACTTGCCACACAGCAAGTGCTCAGTGTCTTTTTAGTAAAGACTTCTGAGGGGGGAGGGATCATGGAGACAATTTGTGTTTTCACTGTTTCAACTGCTTCCCTATGGGGAGGACAAGCTGGTTGCCTGGCTGAGTTATGGGGACTTCTCTAATAGCCCTACAACAAAAGTTCATGACATCTCTGGCCTAGTAGTTTATACTCTCGGTCCATGACAGGGTTTCTCTGGTCTATCTGGCTTTATCATTGCATGGGAATTTTGTGGATGCATGTACATGTTCATCCAATTCTCAGATAGGACATTGACTCCAGGGAGGTGAGGAACTGCTGCTCTATAGACTCCTTTGGCTCCTGTATCCTCTTCCTTCATCAACAGTGGCTGTGGGCTTCCCCCTCTGCTTTTTTTGTAGCAAGAGCCCTGCCTGCCAAAGGTCCAGAACCCATTTCTCTCACCTTCTCACTTACCCGACACCACCCTAGAAATGCAGAAAGATACCAAATGCCTTAGACCTCTGGCTCCCTGGACTCTTGATCCTCAGTAGTTTCTTGATTCATGCTGACTGGCCCAAAGTCTACCCTTCTTAGGATCTATGGAATCCTAATTAGGCACTGATAGGAGTGACTAGCTATTTTCTTTTCTTACTGTAGAGAGAGCAGAAAGAAATGTATGCCACTGTAATAAGAAGGATTGATATTTTCCATTCATTTATTCAAATAATTTTTAAGATTTGAAAAATCTGTGTGCCAGGCATCAAGCCCAAATGCTAGGAAAAAAATACTGAATTAAACACAATAATTTTTTTGTTAGGGGTTAGGGAGGAGAGGGTCTTGTGCAGAAGTCAGAGAAGTGGGCTGGCAGTGGCCATGCAATGATGTAAGTACTCCATTGGAGGATTACATGGCTAGCCGGAATAATGTGAGCCTACACAGACGCATGCATCATTGGGGTAGCTGTAGACACTCCAGAGAACACCAAGTTCTGTCTTGGTTGTTTGAAGTGGAGAGAGAGAGAGAGTGGGTGGAAGAGATGAGTCCAGAAGACATTTTCTATTCTTGGATTTGGTTTTTTAGTACCTCTTATGGGTGAGCTTTGGGAAAGCATATTACCAAGGTGAATGTTCTGTGGGTAAAAGTAAGAGGTTCCTGGTGTTTTTCACCCTTTAATGGTTGGTACTAGATTTCCCATGACTGATGCTCCCCTCTGCATGTGTCTACAATTTGAAGTAAGAAACAAGTATTATGAACAAGAAAGAATAGCAGCCACAGCCAGCTTTGCAGTGTGATAAGAACCACCAGTGATGCACTGGGTCAAGACTAGAAACCTGAGTTTAGAGCCTGATCCTACCGCTGGCAGTGGAACACTTATCAAGTAACTTCTCTCTGAGCCTCTCCCTCTTTTTCTGTAGCATTGCGATAGGTTATTCCTGCTGTCCTAATTCACTTAGGCTACTATAACAAAACACCATAGACTGGGTGGCTTATTAACAACAAATATTTTATTTGTCACAGTCCTTTAGTCCAGGAAGCCCAAGGTCAAGATGACTGTAGATTGGTGAATAACATCTTCTATGTGACATGGCAGAAAGGGCAAGCAAGCTTTCTGGGGTCTCTTTTATGAGGACATTAATCTCATTCATTAGGGCTTTGCTCTGATGACCTAATTTCTTCGCAAAGACCCTACCCTTAAATACCATCACATTGGGGGTTAGAATTTCAACATATGAATTTTGGGAGACTCAAGCACCTTCCTTAGAGAATCATCGTGAGGAATACATGAGAAAATGCATGAAAATGTGACTTAGCATGTCAAAGAGAAAGGATACATCTGGGAGCCTGAGAGGCTCTCAGAGTTTGGGATATATTTTTTCATAGCACTTCATGTTGAGAGAAAATTGGTCAAGAGCCATCCCACACCATCCCTCTTGAGAGAGTAGAAGGGTACTTTTGATTTATGAATCTGTGTGTCTGGCACAGATACCATGGTTTGGTGTACTTTGTATCTCTTCCAAACACGTCTTTTTACTTCCATTTTATAAAGAGTGGACAGTGAAATACTTAAATTTTTAGCTTCCCTTGTTACTATGCAAGAAAGAGTATGTGACACAATTCTGACTTTTGATATATAGGTGCAAGTCAGTGGGAAAGTCATCTCTTCCTAAATTGAGATAAATGCATCCAAAGAAAACGCTGTTCACTTTTCACCCTTCTTTCTTCTTGGAATGGGGATATGATGTCAGGAGGGGCTGCAGTCATCTTGTGACCAAGAGACAAAGGCCACATGGAAAGATGTTAGATTAAGAAGACAGCCACCACTGAGGCAGCTCTGGAATGCCAGCTCCAGACTTCTTGTTGCTTAAGACAAATAAGCACTTACTTATTTAAGCCAGTCTGATAGGGCTTTCTGTGAATCTCAGCCAAACATAATCCCAACTAATGTAGGATTCTAAGGTTTGAGAAGTCCCAGGTGAACTGGAGCTCAGAGGGCGGTGGAGACACTGCCTGGTGCAGGCCATCCCTTCCCAGCAGGAAGAACAATGGCTTTCCTTAACTGCGTCTGGCTGAGCTCCTGGTCACTCCAGTGTCTTGGCGCTTCCCCTGGAGAACTGGAGTCTTGTGTGTGTTTTCCTTTTGAAAACAAAGAAAACATTACTGTTAAAATTTTTTTTTTTTGCTTCCTAAAGAAGAATCCTTTGGGAAAATAGGGATTTAAAATGTTGTCCTTATCAAAAAGCACTTATAAAGTTTAGGGTCTGCTGGTGTCTATATAGGTTAACAGGTGTGATCTCCACTCTCACGAAGCTCCTCATGGGGAGGGAGATGCAAAGCTCTGCCCCTGGTGGCTGCCAGTCTGAGGGAGGATACAGAACACAAACAAGTAATAATAGACTTGGGAGTGTTTGCTTTTTGAGAATGTTTAACTTTTAAGGGTGCGTAAGCAAGTTCAGTATAATTTAAATCTATAAAGGCTGCCAAGAGAGTTGCTATAATGATGTGGCTCCCATCTTGGGGGAGGAAATGGCTTTTACAGGAGCCATTTCCTCGTCCCTAGTTAGGCTTGGCCCTGGGCACTGTGACTAGCAGCTGCTGGAAAGGAGGCTCATGCAGTCAGCGGGCTGGGGCCAGCTGGAGCCTTTGATGGGCCAGGCTGGGCCAGGCTAGGCCAGGTGTTGGGGCGGAGTGGGAAGCATTTCTTGTCACATCTAATCAGTCTTACCTCCTCACCCCCATCTCCTGCCTCTCCTCACTTGCATGGGAAAACACAGCAGCTTTAGAGCTAGCTCAGGTTGGAAGTGTGAAATTTCATGTGTTTGGCATGTTTCATCTACATGGAAGTGATTTGCAAAAGTTAAGTTAAGCAACATGAGCATGAAGATCTGTGAAGTTCCTGCCTGCTTCAGAAGTGGCAGCCACTCCACCCTAATCCTTTAATGAAGTTGAGCAACCTAATTTCCTTGAATCTTCCCTCTTCCTCCTCCTGGTGTCTCCCCTACCTCCTTTTGGGTGACATTTCACAGGCCCATCCACCCTCCCCCTTCACAAGCCTGCCTCCTCCACTTGAGGCATTTGTTTGTCTGCCCTGTGGGTACCTATTTTTAGTAACAGATGCACTGGGCCCTTCCCTCATATTTTTGCTTCATCCCCTTTTCTTTAAGACACACCTCTTTAACTCTCTGGTAGGAAACAAATTGCCCTTCCTTTAATTCCTGGGAATCTTCTGAAGTCTCTGGCGAAATTGGTGCTGCTGTGGTCCTCGGCGGCTGTCATGCTGGCCTTCTGGCTGGACGCTCTCACTTCCAGTGTGTTGTGCCAGCTGGCAGCCCGCGCTAGCAGCACTCTCCACTCCTAGTCTGCTTGTTTCCCTTCACTCCCTGACAGTTCTGGTGGTAGCTCAAGTTCCATTAATGTTTTATGTGCTGCCCCTAGGAACTTTGGGTGCATTATTCTGGGAAAGTTTCCCAGTGTCCCTCCTCCTCATTGCAGAACTCTGGGGCTAGAGAGATCATTTTGTTTCCCAGAAACCTGGTGTCATCTGTCATCAAGCCTCCAATTAGCTGAAGCTCAGTGCGGCAGTTTGGGGGTGCCAACATCCTCCCTGACCAGAGGGAGAAGGCTCCCAGCGACAGTGACAGGCTGGCTCATTATACCTGGGCTGAGTGTCAGCCTTCTTTATTAATCCATTCTCCTGGGCTTTTCATTAGCGCTCTGGCCAAGACTGGTCCCATTTGATTTGTGCCCATTTGGCAGGGCTAGAAATTAAGACCCAGGAAAGCAGGATGCTTGCTGAGGGTCATGTTGCAAATTGAGGGCAAAGCTAAGATAAAGATAAAGCTAACATCTTGTTTTCTGACTGCTGGTGCAGTGATTAACCTTTTCTGTTGTTTTCAGAGGACTGCAGAAGTCAAGCTCTGCAGGCTGCTAGTAGAAAAGGTAAAAGGAGGTTCCCAGGTATATGTTTGCTGCTTTACATGCATTGGCTTGGGGTAATGTTTCCAAAGCAGAGTGAAGAAGAAAAAGAAAGTAATAGGGCAATAACTTACAATGATCTCCTGTGTGCCAGCAATTTCGATAAGTGCTTTTCATCTTCTGATAGCCTAACAATCAATTTAGGAGTCATCCCCATTTTATAGATGAGGATTCTGAGGCTCAGAGAAGTTAAGTTACTTGTCCTCCAACTAAGAAATGGCAATTAGTTTTCCTGCTTTATACTCAGAGTCCCACTAGATCTAATTGTGACCCCTTCAGAAACTGAAATCCTCTGTACATTTCTGTCTTGAGTGTGATTCTGTCCTCTGGCTGCATTTGGGTCCTATTGGTCAGCCTTACTTAGGTTTCTTCATAGGATCCTTTAACAGCTGTAATTATTGTTTTGCTCTTAATGCTTTTATGAGTCTTTCAGTTCAGTTCTGGAAAACACACACTTTCTTGGACTCACTGAATCTAAATCTAAACATAGACACCAGATTCTGTGTTTTAAAAAATCTTCTCAACCAAATCTGATAATCAGCTAGGTTTGGGAGCAACTGCTCTGGGCCATGAGTTTAAATACTAATTTCTTTATTTTTCACGTGGGAATTATTCTTCACATGTGAAATGTTTACTTAAAAAGAAAAGAAAAAATGAATGCAGGCTGACAGCCTCTATCCACTCCATAAACTTCTATACTCCTTTCTCCAGTTATCAGACTGATACATGCTCATCTAGTTAAGAATGCACTTTGATTCAGGAAGGTAAATCTTGTAGGGTTGATCAAAGGAAAAATTCCAGTCATTTATCTTTAGCTTTGGAATTAATCATGTGATTTATCTTCTGCTTTGGATTATCTGTGCCTCTGCATTATTGTGCTAACTGCACCTCTAAATTTTTGAAAACATAATCTCTGTTTTAGAATTTACCTTAAGGGACCTATGTTGTCTCACTTACCTCCTAGTTTAAAACCAAATCTCTAAGATCATTCTTTCCATAGCAGCTCTCTGCATTGCTCTAGAATTTAACTGCCTCCCCATCTAAAATTGGCATTATGTTTCCTAATTATTTCTGACCAGCCTAATAGGGGAACTCCTTACAGAATTGTCAGAAGCATAAGCTGTGATAAGGACATACTTTGTCCTTGCTCCTTTGTGTCTTCGTAACATTTACCTTTACCTTTGTAAGTTTTTGTTTATGAAGTCTATAATCCATAGGCTATTTCCTTCTACTTATTATTTCTGAAATTTCAACAAAACACCATTAGGATATAGTGTTGCCTTGCCATGCTAGTTCAAATAGGAAGGTGTAGTCAATGGTATGCTGGTAATGTTTCCAAGGTAGAATCAAAGCCCTAGCTGTAGCATTTGTAACATGCCGATTTCCATTTTGTAAATGCTCCTATCATAGCAGATTTCAGAATACCAACCTGTTCAAACAATCAGCTGGAAAAAATCTTGGAAATTTCATTTGATTCTCAGAAATCAAAGAATTGTCAGAATAAGCAGCCTCTGGCACACCATCAGGTGTAGATCACTATTTAAGGCGAAATTCCAATCAGTTATGGTGTTTACAAAAAAGAAAAATCATTATCACAGCTCCTACTTATCAGGAGTGTGAACATAGGCAAATCATTTGACTTTTATAAGCCTCAGTTTTCATATCTGTGAAATGCAGACAATGATATCTATCTCAGAAAAAAAAATATGAGAAGGTTTAGTGAGGTAATTACTATAATAAGCCTGACATACAGTAGGTATGAAGCAAATGATTATTTCTCTGTTGGACATGAAGACACCTAGTAGAGGACAGCAGAAGAATTTTGAACTTTGAGTAAAATATAAGGAGAGATACCTACTGATGGTTGGAGATGCAGGTGGAGCAAGGCTGAGTGAGAAACAAGGCCAAGATTTAGATTGGGGAATCAGAGCAATAATATCTCCTTATGTTTATAGCATTTTCTAAAAATTCCCTGATACTTTCACATGTACGTTTGTCAGAGGCATGGGAGTGGATGAATTCTGCTAAGGAGAAGAATGGAAAGCCTGGCAACCCCCTCGCAGCTGGTATCTACCTTTTACTAAGTTTTTCCTTCCCTCTGCTCATTGTTCTCTTTTTCTTTGAGTTCTCGTACAGTTTTTGTATCAAGATCATTGACATATCCTTATTGCTTTTAGAGAGACTATGTCTACCCTTTATAGAATACATTTTCACCTGTCATAAGATTTTGAGATGGAGACAGAAAGTAATTTCTTCCAAGTCTCTGTAGTTTGCCACCTTGGTATTTCACCAAAAATTATGTCAACAATTGCAATGTTCTCTGCTTATTAGTCAGCATAGCTTGACGTCTATAATAACCAGCAAATTTCAAATGTAATGTAATAGAAACTTATTATTTATTGATGTCACAGTCTACTACAGATGTGCCTGGTTCGTGGCAACCTAGGATCCAACCTTTTTCAATTCACTGGCTTTGCATTCTCTTTAGGGTCTTGGAGTTTTGTACAGGAACTTGCATATCCAGCCATCAAAGGCAGGAGAGGGTATGGGGAGGACAAATATGCAGGATGGTTTCATGGGCTGGTCCTAGAAGGGGCATGTGGAACTTCTGCTCACATTCCATTGGCTAAAGCTTAGTCCCATGGCTGCTCCTAACCATGAAGGAGGCTGGGAGATGTAATAGTTGTGATCATCAGAAGAGGGAGTAGGCTTGGTGAGCATCGACTCTGCTCCAGACTCACATGAATAGGTGGAAATAATCACCACCATGGATGTAGGTCAGTCCAGAGCACCAGAGAAGACTTCTTGTGCATATCTCCTGGGGTTTTCCAGGTAGTGTGGCATGTTGAAAAGTACAACTTCACTCCCACAGTTAGACTAAGATTTCATCTAAGTTGATCTTACATTGTTACATGAGTTCTTAGAACTTTCTAGGACTAGAATGCTTTGCTGAGTGTACTAGCTGGTTTCAAGTCAACAATAAAGCTGGTAATAATATTTGCTGATTTCATTATAATTGCTATGTCATTAAGAGTCAACAGGGTAGGGAGTTTCATGGGACTCTCCATTTCAGTTTAACCACTTGTCTGAAATGCTAATTAAATGGCAGTCTTTTATGGCAGTGTTTTTCAACCTTTTTTTAAGCTCATAGCACATTTGAACCTATAGTTAAACTCTCATGGTACACTTCATTTATGTTGATTTTAAAAAAAGAGTAAAAAGAATATACTTACTGTCTTATATACTTAATGATCTTTAAAAATTTTCGTGGCACACCTAAGGATCCTTTCACAGTATGCCATGGCAAAAGGGGTTAAAAATCACTGTTTTAATAGAAAAACAGTAATTAAGGAATGAATTAAATTAAATAACAAAGTTCAAACTATCATAAACTCATAGACCACAGTGACTTTACAAAACAAGCAATTCCAGAAATCTTATAAACAATAAAAAAAGAAGAAATATTTCAATAACATTCTACTTGATCTGGATACACCTGGTATTGAAATTATAGAAAATATATTGTTATAAAGGGAAATTACAAACATGTTTCATTTATAGATTAGGATGCAATATCCTAAACAACATATTGACAAGTTGAATTAAAAAATTAATATTTAAGTAGTGTATTTTCAATGATTATACTGTGGTTAATATGTTACCATAGCAGTATTCCCAGATAGTTTTTCATTTGTTGGGAGGTTGGGCTTTGGGGAGGCAGAGTTAATACTTTGCATGAAATATCTTATTTTATAACAGTGAAATTGCTTTCTCTGTTGTCTTGTGATTTTTTTTGAGGTGAAATTTAAGTTTTTGTGTGAGTAGTACTATTATACCTATCTTGAGTGTCTTGCTTGTACTCTATCACATAATACCTTTGTTTAATTCTTAATAAATTGTTCACTTGTTAAAAAAAATTCTCAGAGCAAAGAAAAAGGGGGGGGACTCTCCATTTACTTAATGGAGCACTACTTTTATGCATATTTTTTAAAATGTTTAATCTTTATTTCATAGTATCTTTCTTGAGTGCATTGGCCTGAATTTTTTAATTGACAGTCATGTTCACAAAGGTCTCATTCTCCTGATTCTTGAAATATTTTAAATACCCAATTTTGGATTTCACAAAATAACCTTCACTGAAAGTTCTTCTAACTTTATATAATTTCACTAATCAATTTGAAATATGCTATTTTGCTCACCCTATTCTATTCAGAACCATTTCTTTTGACTTTGGAAAACCTGAAATTAAAATTCTTTGATTAAAAAATTGTTAGGTAGTACCATACTGTTTGAAATATTTTAATATTGATTTCATAAATGATAGAGTATCTTTAGATATTTAAAACATATTTTGATTTTAGCAATATCGGATAATTTTTTAAAGTGAATCTACAGCATAAGACATATTTTGTATGTGTCTCTAAATACAGGTCTAATTATTTTTGGAAGAAGGATAGTGTTTTGCATCCCAAATTATGATTTTTACCTTTGCTGAAATATTCAAAGTAAGAAAAAGGCAAAAATATGAGGCCACATTTGTGAGAGCAGTAAGAAAATCTCTTTTAAGTAAGCAAAAGGCATAAATCACAAAGAGATACATTTACACATTTAAATACATTAAATTAAAAATATGATCTTTATAACAGAATATATCTTGCACAAAATAAAAAGACAAAAATTCAAAATGAAAGACAAAATTAGTCATTTATTGACACCAATTGTTAATTGATATGTACCCAGAATTGAGAATGAGGAGCAATTAAGGAAATGTACCAAGGCCGGGCACACTGGCTCACGCCTGTATTTCCAGTAACTCTGGGAGGCTGAGGCGGGAGGATTACTTGAGTTGATGGGTTCGAGACTAGCCTGAGCCAGAGCAAGACTCCATCTCTAGAAAAATAGCCTGGTGTTCTGGTGGTGCCTATAATCCCAACTACTTGGGAGGCTGAGGCAAGAGCCCAGGAGTTTGAGGTTTCTGTGAGCTGTAATGTCACAGAACTCTACCAAGGGGCAACATAGTGAGACTCTGTCTCAAAAAAAGAAAAAGAAAAGAAAGAAAAAAAGGTCACCAATACAATCAAAAAGTTGATAATGATAGGAATTCAGAGATGCTGAAACCCTCATGGCTAATAAATTCTAATGCTCAATAAACACAGAAATGCATAACCTTCTCATATGGTATCAAAGAAATTAAAACTAAAACTAAAAATGATAAATGATAAATAACTGTAGACCATTAAAAATGGCACAATCATACACCACACATGCTTCCACCTAATCCTAAGTAGGGCAGAAATGCCAGGCAGGCTGAGGGACAGACACGTTTGGTGAACACAGCACAGAACAGTTTGTTAATACCACTGAGGTTGAAGCTGTGCATAGCCCAAGACTTTGCCTTTTCACTGCTAGGAATCACTTGAAGATACTTTTGCCCATGTCGAAAAGGAGATACAGACAGACAAAATCAGAAAAGTCTTGTTTAGAAGATTTGACTGCAATAGAGAAAAATTTCTATCAGAGGAAGATCAGATAAAATTATTTTGGTATATTCATACAATTGAATACTTCTATAGCCATTAAAATGCATGATCTAGGGATCAATATGTCAATCTGAGTAATTCTTGAAAATATATAATGAATGGAAAAAAATAGCTGCACAACATTATGTATAATAAAATGATCTCTTGTACATAAACTAGTAAAATGTCCCCAAATAATACTATATATTACTTAAGGGTATCTCCGTCTCTCTCTCTCTCTCTGTGTATGTACATGTATATATAATTTGTATACATGCAGAGAGATAGAGAGATAGGGAACAGCATGAAAACATTGACAGAAAGTATATATACTCTCTTTAGGAAGCTGAGTCCTCTCTGAGGAGGAAGGGAAGGTTTGACATCATAGTGAGATACAAAGGGAGTATTAATTCCTTGTGTTACAGTTCCCCTAACATGTTCTAAAAGAGATAAATCATCCATGTGGGTGATGCATTTGTGGACATTTGCTATGACACTATTAATTTTCTGTTTGCCATTTTTCTAATCAACAAACAGAATTAAAGAAAAGCCCTGCATTGGAAGAAGGGTATGGAAAGAGTGGTCAGACAAAGAATGAGGCCTTCTCCCTCACAGAACGCTCTCCCGCATTATCATACACACTGGGAACCTTACTTCTGCACATAATTATATTTCACAAAGATAAAAGTTTTAAATTCCCATTATGTAGTACTGATGTTCAGGATGTTGGGTTATATTCTTGCTTCTTCCAATTTCTTTCATTATTCTAGACTGTATTTGATTTGACTTGAACTTGAGCTTGGATTCTAATAATCTCCCCTCCTCTGAACTCTTGTGATATTTCCTAGGTGAGGCAACTGTTTTCACAAGAATTCCACTACCTTATGCAATTGCTTTGAAAGTTTTATGTGTTTTATTTGTGCCTTCTCTGAGGATGCAAGCTCCCAGAGCCCTATAAGTATGCCCTAATCTACTTATGTAATTTTGCATGGTGCAAAATTTATGAGCAAATCTTCTGAATACATCTTACAACTTTCAGAGGTTTTATGTTATCATGATGCCCATTGGTAGAAAAAATATAGCTTGTGTGTTTGTGAATGTGTGCAAACACTTGGCAAAGGTAGATCAGGAAACAATACTTAAATATAGTTTCTTTGCTCTTTAAGTTAAGGATGGCAGAAATACCTAGCAAATGATTATGTGTGTGCTTTGCAGACAAGTCTGCTGTGACACAACACATGTATTCTTGAAAAACAAAACAAAATAAAAAACCTATGTTTCTGCCTAATCATTGGATTAAAATTAAAAGGGATTATGCTAAACATGGGGTCAAAGGTGCACCACTAAAACCATGTAGCTTTATAACTAGTCTGTTAAGAATAATAATCCTAATAAAAATACTAGTCAAGATAATAAGATAGAACCAAATAAACACCTGTATATGTATAAAGAACATTTTTTAAAAAGTTAATAACGTATTAACTTTGTCATGAAGGAGGAAATACTGTAATAAAATTTGTATTTTACCTTAAACAAAGCAAATAAGTACAGTGGTAGCTTGATGGAAAGATTGAGATTCCTGAATGGTAAAGGAAAAAGCAAAATGTTCAAAGATCAAAGTGAACCATGCCATAGGTTTTTCAAAACAGAGTTTGTGGCTCAGCTGAGTTCAAGGAAAGAACACGGGTGAGTGGGAATCACACAGAGTACTAGAATTTTCCATGGCTGGCCACGTTCAGCCATGGTAGGCTATTTTGAATTTGGTTATCTGTGTATTAAGGTACAAAGCATGCTCACCTTGCTTTATTAATTTTATGCCTTTTGCTATCAAAGTACTTAAAGACCTTCTTGTGACTATTTTCCCTTCTTTCTTAAGCTTGGTTGCCATTACCAATAAGATCTGAACTTTCTGGAACTGATTTTATCTGCAATGCCTGGAGAAGCACTGTGCATCAGCGCCTGTGCTTCTGTGTGGCTGCCCAAAAAGTAATGCATTCTCACTTTTGTCTTGATTAAATTAAAAATAAGAATTTTGCACATGTTTATGCACTGATGTTTTTGACAATAAGTTAGAGAGTTGTAAATAATACCTATTTTTAGATAATAAAAGTAGGTTAGTTGCTGTGTTAATTGTTACGTAATAAATTTGAAAGACAATAGATAGGATGATAAAGTCGCTTTGCGAAGTGAATGTAAATTTGTATTCTATTTGATATAAAACTGTGTTTCTAATTCCTTTCTTAGCAAAAAGTTTATTATTCATTAAGATTCACTAAATGCATTTTATCCAAGGCTTCTAGACTGACAGGATAATGGATTTCTGCTAATATGATGATTGATGATTGATGCTAGGCATCGAATCATTTTCCCCAAAGTTATACTATGGAGACTCATCTTTGGATAATAATCAGCCATAATTATAATAGATTTCACTGAATAATTTATGTTGTTCCACAGAGTACACTGAGGCATTGAACTGATTACAGGTAAATTACCTTTGTGCCGTACGCTTCCTTGACTGTGTGGGTGGCTAGTACAAACATTGAATTCTATCTTAAGATGAGATAAGTCTTCCTTATTCTTACATTATATTAAGGCTTTTCTTTTCATATTCTTCATTACAAGTCTTTCTTAAAATTATAAACAGATGTTTAAAAATAAAAATGAATACATTCAGGCAAAAACTGATACTTATCCTTATCTACTACAATAAACATTTTGGAAGATTTTAATAATCTCCTATGATCATATGCCCATTAATCAAAATTTACATCCTGTGTTTGGCCTCAGATTTTCTGATTTTCTATTTTCTCTGAACGAGTATTATAAGTCATGTTACTCTAAAGTGTGCTAACAGAGCTATGAAGAATATAATTTTTCTGAACTGGTAACAAAATACTTCAAACTTTAGAATTTTAATATTATTATTGTATTTTACAACTAGGCTGTTAAAAAGAATCCTCAAACCTTCTTCAAAATAATTGAGTATTTAGCCAATAAGAACCATAAATTATAATAATCTAAAATCATGATGAGGTAACAATTTTCTTAATTGAACAAAACTACAGTTAAAATGCATAAGTGTTCTATCAATCTCTTCTTTTCTTCAGTAGACCTTTGATGTGTAATGCTTTTATTTCTATTTTATGGCATTAAGAAAAACAGAAAGCAAAATCAGTTCTCTTTATTTTGCAGTTAGTCAAAATAGCAAAATATTTCTCTTCTCATTGATGCTAGTAGGTTGTATTTTTTGAAAATATTTGGGTTGTGACTAATATTAAGAAGACCCTTGTCACTATTTCCACCTGCTGTGATGGCTACAATTAAGTAGACTATAAAAACCAAGCACTGGCGAGGATGTGGAGCGATTGAGACTTTCGTGTGTTGGGGGTGGAGAAAGGTACAGTCTGTTGGAAGAACTGAGCAGTGTTCTAGTAAATTTAGTCACATGCCTATCTTAAGACATGGCAATTTTACTCCTGATTCTTACAGGAAGAAAAACTAAAACTAAACACAAAAAGACATGCATGCATATATTCAGGCTGGCTTCTTTATTCTATAACAATTCAAACTGGATCCCACCCAAATCCTCAAGTGAATGGATTAACATAACTGTACCTGGGGGTGTTACTCAGTAAGGAGAAGGTAGCAACCCCCGGTACATACAACAACATATAGGATTATAAAAGTGTTACTTTGAGCAAAAGAACCAAAATAAAAATTTCCATTTATGTGAACTTGTGGCACAGACAAACTAAAGGATGATGAGGGAAATCAGAGCCATATTTGCCTGGAGCAATCAGACAGCCGACCAGAAAGAAGCATGAAGAAACTGGGGGGAGGGGGTGGCAATGGAATTGCTGTGTATCTTAATTAAAGTGATGCATATCCGTATGGATGCAATTGTCAAAATAAAACAAACTGTATACTTAAAATATGATGATATAAAGCTGATGAATAAAACTGATGATATACTTTTGACTGGGAGCCCTATATGATACAAAACACTTAAGAGAGACATCTGAACACTGGATGTTTATTTTACGTATTATTATACATAAAATGAATTCAATAACAATATTAATGGAAATGTGAAAACATAAGAAAAGATTCTGTTATGACTTAAAGGGCTCCCTAATACTAAATTTAAAAGAATTGCTAGTTCTACACGGAAAGATTCATTTTTGCAGCCAAGGTGTGACCACGAAGACAATACAATTTAGTGTCTAAATTGGGGCAATATGGAGAGTGAAAGGGGATATTATTAAGTTCTCCAGGGGGAAAAGGACTACATTAAAAAGTATTGTTACCCTAGTTATAATTTTCAAAAATGGGGAGATAAAGAAAACTCAGGGCCCTACAACTATGACTGTGTGATCAGACACACTGGGGGATGTCTGCAGACCTCCCGTTCTGTCGTTGAAATAGCTGAGTTGGTTTCTTCCTGTTCATTTCTCATCTCTACCATAGTGTTTGGTCTCGTAGACTTGTTAGATTGCTGTGTTCACACTGGAGACTTTTCCAGGAGAGGCACAGAGTACTCCAAAGGCTGGACTGCCTCCCCTGCAGCCTGTGATTTATCCCTTAATCAATAGCTAGTATGTGCTACATTTTCTCCCATCATCAGGCTAATATAGAAGTATTTACAGGGTAGGGTGGGCATGCCCCAAATTAGAAAGATAAGCAAATTTGAGTCAGGAAAGTCTTTCTAGAGAAGGTGATACTCAAACCAAGATTTTAAGGATAAGTAGGCATTATACAGGCAAAAAAAGAGAAACAAGGCAAAATTAAAACAAAACAAAATAGCATGAATTTGTGCTGAAGTTTTAAACGACATGAATAATTCAAGAGTTTACAAGTAGAAGGTGGAGAGGAGACTGTGAGCGGAGAGGGAATGGTGAAAGTCATGGAAAAGAAACGTCCGGTGTTCACATGTCTCTGTTAAGGTTTTGTATCATAGGACTCCCAGGCCAAAGCATATCATGAGTTCAATATATGGACAAAGAAAATAGGACAAGTACCACATTTTTTTTTTTTTTTGAGATAGAGTCTCACCATGTGGCCCATGGCGTCACAACTCACAGCAACCTCAAACTCTGGGGATCAAGTGATTCTCTTGCCTCAGCCTCCTGAGTAACTGGGACTATAGGTGCCCACCACAATGCCTGGCTATTTTTGTTGCTGCTGTTGTTGTTGTTTGTTTGTTTAGCAGGCCTAGGCTAAGTTCAAACCCACCAGCCCTAGGGTACGTGGCCGAGGCCCTAACCACTAAACTATGGATGCTGAGCCAGCACTACATTTTAAAAAAATGTTCTAAGCAAGATACTACCTCTAAAGAAAGCAAAAAAGAAAGGAAGAAGGAAAAAAGAGTTAGTTCCAAGCATAACATGTTTCTCATTTAGCACAGTTTTATTTTAATCTACATAAACATTGTATATCTTTCCTTAATGTTTTTTGCAATTTTTAATGAATTCAAACATATTCCATAGAAAGTAATGTGAACTGGTGTTTCAATACATTTAAATAATATTTATTTGCACTCGTGCAATAATTAGTTATTTCTGGGTAACAAACCACCCCCAACACATTGGCTTAAAATAGCTGTCCCGAGTCTGTGTAGGCTGAGCCCATTGACACATCTGTAGTCACTGCTGCTGACCTCATTTTGGTTTTTTTCAGGTATGAGAACGGGACCTTGGGGCCTTCTGAATCCTTGACTGTAGAATTTTGGGGCTGAATCCAAATTTTATAGAACAAATCTTTTATTGAAAGGGATGCAGTAGAGAAAGATGGAGATTTTCTTGCCTCCTTTGTTGCTTAGACAGGATGGATCTTGAAATCTGAAGGCTGCAGACTCCCCACTGCTGATAGAATGTGCTAAGCATTCCCCACAGGGTCTCACTACTGAGCAAGCTGCCCTGAATTTGTAGAGGGAGAGAAAGTTTGGGGGCCTTGAGCATTGAAAGCAGATGAGGGTGGGGAACAGCATTCCAAGACACAGCAGCACAACGAACAAAGGTCAGACTATCCTCGGAAAGTTAGATGGTGTAAGAAGAAACCAGCCTCGTTGGAGTGAAGGGAGGTGTGTTAGTCTACTGCCCAAATAATTCCCTTGAAAACCCACTGAAACCTCAGTGGCTGGCAGTCACAAGTGTGCGCAGACTGTAGTTTGTGTGCTCTAGGTGTGCCTTGACGGGATGGTTCTGATTCAACCTGCTCCCAGCTGAATTGGCTCTGGGCCGTGGGTGATTTCAGACTAGCTGCATACTCGTTCATCCTGGGCTCAGGGTAAAGGAGCCTCCGGCACCAGGGAAGGCTCTTCCTGTGGCAGAACATTCTATTCAAAAGCCAAACAAAATGGAGGATCACGTTTAACTCTGCTTGTATCACGTCTGCTAAGTTTTTACTGGCCAAGTTAGCTACGTGGCCAAACACACCATTGACAGAGCAGGGACATGGACTCCACCTGTCATGACAGGGTGGCTACTTAATGAACCATAATCCAAAATATCAAAGGGTACATTCGGTGAATAAGGGAGAATCAAGGACTTAGGACAGCAGTCTAAGGAACATCGTGTAACTGTTCGTCAGAATATGTGTGGCACGTGGCATTTTCTCAGATGGCCATGATGGGCTCTTGTTCCCTGTATTCCCAGACACACAGGGTGACAGTGACACACTTCTCCTCAAGAGGTGAGGTCAGTACCCCTAATTCTTGATTTCGGGCCAGGATTAGTGACTGGTTGGCTCAAAGTATATAGAGAAAGTGGAAAAAGTGACACTAAGATATTTTTAAGCCTAGGTCAGAAGAGCCGGTGCAGTCTGCCTGCTTCTCAGTGACAGTCTCTCTGGAGCCCTTTGGGGTGACAGAAGCAGCCCCTCTGCTCTAAGGCTATGAAGCTGAGAGGAAGTGCAAACCCCACATGTGGGAGAACCAAGCAGAGATGGTCCGATGCTGCAGAGAGGGAGAGAGAGGCCTTGCTCACCCCAGCTGCCTCGGTCCCACCGTTCCAACGCCAGCTGCCACCTGACTGGACTCAGAGAGGACCTCATGCCAGAGCCACCAAGGTGAGCACCCTCCATATCCTGACTCTCAGATAGTAGAGAGATGATAAAATGAGGGTTGTTTGAAGTCATGTGGGGATGATTTACCATGCAGCAATAGATAAACATAAATATAAATATATGGTAGGGCATAAATACCAGGGACACACCCAGTGTTTTAAGAAGTTCAGGCATTCGAGTGCAAATTTCCTTAGATAAAATATTTTTTGTTTTTCTTCTCTGTAGATACTGAGTAATGGGATTGTGGAGTCAAATGGAAGGTCTCCTTTCAGCAAATGTTTATGGCAGCTCAATTCGCGATTACAAAGACATGGAAACAGCTAGTGTGTCCATCAACACATGAATGGATTAGTAACTATAAATGTATACCGTGTAAGATATTACTCATCCATAAAAAAGATGGAGACTTTGCATGTTTTGTATTTATCCACTCGGATTTGGAGAATCCATCCCAAGTAGAGTATCTCAAAAATGAAAAAGAAAGGATTCCATGTACTCAGTACTAATCTGAAAATAGTAGACCAATAATTATAGGTCCACACAAGAGGAAAACACAAACATTCAGGAAGGGGGGGAGGGAAGTGAGGGTGTGGATTTAGTGATTTCTCATCTAATGGGTACAATGTAGGGGTATATGGCACACTTCTCGGGTGAAGGACTCAACTAAAACTTGGACTTTATAAATGCAAATCTTGTGAATTAATCCTTTGAACCCTCATCATTATCTGAAATAAAATGAAAGAAAGGAAATTCATGCACATGGTATCCAGGACAAACTTAGGGCAAGAGTACCAGGAATTAGGGAAATTATCTCAGCGTGTTCCTGGAACCAGATGAGATTTGAGATGTACAGAAAAATTTCCCTTTTTAAAATAGGGATATTTTTAAAAAGTTAAATGTGTAGGTTTGGGGAAATTTATTTATATTAAAGATCTTGGACTTTTAATTGAACACTCAGTTGAGTCTTGAGTCATTTTATAAAAAATGTATTTACCTCCTAGTAAGTCAGTTTGAAAGTGTGTGATTTTATTAATTGACTCAATTGCCTTATCCATTCATCACTTTATTACATTATTTTTAAACCTTCATTGAGCACAGCTATTGTGCAGAAACCAAGAGATTTTATTAACATCATTATATAAAATTAATGAGTTAACATTTAAGCCTTTTCCTAAAAATGATTTAAATCAGCAAGTTTTAGTATACATTTCAGCAATTAGTGTATTTCCAACACAGTGTGCTTAAGTGGAACGTTATTAGCACATCTGTTATACAAATGGGAGAGTTTGATGCATATTTACATTACTGCTGTTGCTTATAGAAATCTCAGACTGGGAAGTGTGTGATCCAGGGCAGAGTAGCCCACTGTCTTCTCCCTCACTGAGGCTCACTTCCTCCTTGGAGAGCCAACTCTCCCAGCCGCACCCCCGCCCCATCTATTCACCAGTGTAAATTGCATCCTCTTTAGATTGGACAGTCTTCTCCCCTCCCTCCATCTCTGTGTCTCAGCATCAAATAATAGTTATCAGATATTAAGTAACTTAACTCCTCACTGAGAAAGAGAAACATCCCTAATTGCTTTGAAGTCAGCGATGCTCCTGCATGTTATTTTGCAAGCAATGTTAACTCACTTTGTACAATTTCTTCCTCCGTCATTATCTTGCCCTATCATGTCAGCTTAGAAACAGAAATAGATCTGCTGAGGAGCCATGTAATTTTTAATACAGCCAGTCTCTGGCTACAGAGAAGATTTGTAGAAATTGGTTCAGTTAAGTATCAAAGATACATAACCCTTCCTTGTCTGGGAGAAAGAGGAAGGATTGATTTATTTGTTCATGAATTAGAAGAAATCCATGTGCAACTTTTAATTCTTTTTTGGGCTGGATATTTTATCTTATCATTTATACATTAGTTTAGTGTGTGTGTGTGTTGGGGGTTTACCACATGAAGAGTTGGGATAGGAACATTCTAGACATAAAAGTATACCTATGGCAAACACAGGAGTGGCTTTAGAATAGCTGAAGAAGGAAAAGAAGCACTGTGTGCTGGCAGAACTTGATGCAGATTCTTACTGTCTTCTCAACGTTTCTCTTTTGGAAAGTAGAGAATGGAGAGGGTGAGCATGTCTCATATACCAAATTTGTGCTCTTATGTGGAAAAAATAATCAAGATCAGAAGGATAGTTTAGCTCTTTCTTGACCACCAACCATGTCTAAGACGCATCTCTTATCAGAAAGACTGAGTAGTAGGACCCTGTGGTGGAAAGAGGTTAAGAACATTTTACAACTCTTCAAGAAACAAAAAGAAAAGAAGACTTGAGTTTTTTCACCTGAAGAATTTGACCTGGGTTTCTGAAATTTCACTGTGCTTCAAATTCGGAGAAGCTGATGTCAAAACCCGTTGTTAGCTAATATACTTTTTTTTCCTTTCTGGGAATTCAAGGATGTAATGTGTTCAATGGTTCTGGTGGAACAGTGGGAGAAGTTTACTCATAAAAGATTTTGGATAAAGTAGTGTAGAGAGATGGGCATGACTCTTAGTATCCCACTGGACAGCATCACCATCTCTGGCCAATCACAGAGATTCTTTCAGTTGTCAAGCACCAGGCTGTCTAGACTCTGCCAAAACTCAGGAAACTCACCATGGGCAATGCTGTGTGCTCTGTGCTGGAGGCATTTTTTTTTTTCCTACAGCAGTGTAGTGTAAAAGCTTGACAGAAGTATTGTTGAAGTGATTGAAACATAGAAACATAAATTGCTTAAAGAATTTTGAAGCAAATTAAGTATTTTCTCCTACTCTGCTTATGGCTAAGTGAATTCTTGATAGTATATTAATCCTTTAATGTACATTTAATTTAAAATATAGATATATGTGTGTTTAAGAATGTGCAGAAAACAATTTAAACAATGTGATTAAAATAATTTAACGTAATTGTTAGTTTTTTTTTTTTTGAGACAAGTCTCACTCTGTCACCCTCAGTAGAGTGATATCGCACCACAGCTCACAGCAACCTCAAACTCTTTGGCTCAAGCCATATTCTTACCTCAGCCTCTCAACGAGCTGGGACTACAGGCACCCACCATAATGCTGGCTAGTTTTTTCTACTTTTAGAGTTGAGGGTCTTGCTCTTGATGAGGCTGGTCTTGAGCTCCTGAGCTCAGGCAATCCACCTTCCTTCGCCTCCCAGGATTACAGGCGTGAGCCATTTTAATTTAGGTTATTACTTTCAATGACTTGAAGTCATTACTTACACACACATACACACAAATATGTGAGTTTTATTTACTGGAAAATTTCTCATACACTTGACAGACTTATTAAATATGGGGTATTTCAACCGTAAAATGTACTAAATTTTAAAATACTCAAATTTATATTTTTCATTTAAATTTATGTTATTTAGTTATGAGATAAAATTGGAAGGGCCTTCTTTTATTGCAGATTAGTAGATACTTAGTACAATTACTTTCTCTGTTCACACATTGACCTTTGGAGAGCAATTAGTGGAATGAGCAAATACAGAGAATTGTGTGTGACGGCCGAATTCCGAGTGACTGTTCTGTTTAAAGACATTTAGATGTTAACTTTAGGGACCAAAAAAACTGATGGAATAACCATGTAATACTGTGAAAGGTCAAATAGGATAAGATGCCCACCCGTTTGTGGAGGGACTATTCACCCAACTCAGAGGATGGAAATACAGTGAAAAATGATGGGATAAAGAGAACCATATAATGTGATATTTAACTTAGGAAAAGGGAATCTTAAGGGGTTACAAGAGTCTACTTGGTCCTCTTCTTCATAATTAAACACTCGATTTCCATGTTTTTATATTTCTTGTTTTTTAAATGGGCAAGAAAATTTGGCCATTTTTTCTTTTCTAAAGAAGAGCCAGGGAAATTTTAAAGAGAGAGAGAGGGAGAGTGTGGGACAGGTCTAGAAGGCTGTGCCAGTGAGGGTCCACGCACAAGTGTGCAGATCGTATTCTTAAGTAGATAGGACTGCAAAAATGTATGATTCCTAATAGCAGAGACAGGGACTCTTTTTTAGTAAATACCTTGCCCATTACTTATTAAGATCAGCTCTCTTTTATTTACTTATTTTTACTTATTCAAATTAATATGAGGGTACAATTTTTAGGTTACATTGCTCTCACTTCCAGGGTAAAGTTCCACTAGTAGAAGAGCCCCTCACCCAGGGGGCATGTTATATACCCTCACAAAGTGCACAGTAGGTGAGATCTCACCTCTTGCCCTCCCTCCTTCTGCCATACATCCTCCCCCGACTCCCTTCTACTCCCCTCTACTCCTTAACTGGACTATATTAGTGTTTTATTGTTTTTTTCAAACATGTAATTGTTTATATATTGATTCCGTATTAGTAGTGAGTACATTGAATATTTATTTTTTCATTCTTGAGATAATTTACTAAGTAAAATATATTTCAACGCCATCCATGTAAATGTAAAAGATGTAAAGTCTCCATCTTTTTTAATGGTTAATGGCTAAATAATATTCAATGGTGAATGTATACCACATTTTATTGATCCATTCAGGGGTTGATGGGCACCTAGACTGCTTCCATGACTTGGCAATTACGAAGTGAGCTGGAATAAACATTCTAGTGCAAAGGTCTTTGTGATAAAATGATTTTTGTTCTTCTGGGTAGATGCCTAGTAATGGGATTGCAGGGATCAGTCGTCTTTTAAAGGGTGAGATGAATGTGAATTATAGCAATAATTTATCTCTGTGTAGTAACCAACAGTGCATTTGATATATTACCCTGTAAAGGCAAGAAATGAATTTTTGGTTTATTTCTTCTTTCAAGTTTTGCTTGATTAACTCACAATAACTGATGTCTTCCTTACTGACCTTTATTTTATTCACCCTATTTTGATATGCATAGTAGCAAATACAGTTTTTAAGATGACTTATCCTTTTCATGTATCAGACAAGTCAGCTATACTGTAATTTTTTTGTTTTCTCATGTGATTAAAAAACGCATTCATTATTAATTTTACATATCATAGAAAGTCTTCAAATAACCAGACTTTGTCAGTTGAATTAATATGCCTGAAGGCAATGTTCTATAGCTATTGGATTAGACGTGTGTCTCAAGTTTAGAAACTGGTGAGCTCCTGACAATTTGAAAATTCAAAACCAATTAAATGCATCAACAGGCTTAAGCTCTATTTCAAAGGAGTCACCCAACTCAGGAGGATCTTCTTTGGTGCATCATTCTGAGGAATGGGAAGACCACTGACAAATGGGCACAGAGCTCCCACAGGCCCCTACTACTGGTCAGGACAAGGAGCAGCTTCTTTCCTTCTCCAGCTGCATTCAAAACACAATGAGTTGTACTCTACAAATTTGAAATTTTTATAATTAAGAAGGAATGATGTTGAAATTGAATCAATACTCTTGTCATCTTGAATTAGATGAAAGGAAGACCCAGTGTCAAAGTCATATAACCCCTAAAAACATAAAACCCCCAACAAATACCTATGTCAACATTCTTTCTGTTCTTTTCTATTTTTTTGTTATCACTCTTTTTTTTTCTTTTATTGTTTCAGGGTCAGTGAGGGTACAAAGAATGAGGATATACTGTTCACATTTGTTAGGTGAAGTCCCTCTTACACTTGTGTCCCACCCGCAAGAAGTGTGCTATACACTGTAATCCTCACCTCTCCTTGCTCCCCCGTTCCTCTGCCCTCCACCTTGAATTAATTTGAGTTTCTCTCTTATGTGAGTATGTATTAGATCATTTACTGGCTTCATATTACAATTGAGTATGTTGGATTCTTCTCAATTGCCATGACACTTTACTAAGAAGAATGTATTCCAACTCCATCTTTAATACAAAAGATGTAAAGTCTCCATGCACTTTAATGGCTAACAGTATTCCATGGTATACATATACTACAGCTTCACATCCTTTCTTTTTAAAGATATTAATATTTGAATATGTTTTAATTCTTGGGTAGTTTAAGACTGTAGTCTTTTTAGTTGTTTTAAAATCTTTGAGACCATTCAACTGAAAAGCTTCTGTACAGCCAAGGAGACAACAACCAAAGCAAATAGACAACCTACCCAATGAGAAAGGATTTTTGCATATTTTGAATCAGACAAAAGCTTAATAACCAGGATCTATGCAGAACTTCAATTAATCCACAAGAATAAAACCAATAATCCCGTACATCAATGGTGAAGAGAAATGAATAGAATCCTCTCTAAGGATGACAGATGAATAGCCAGTAAACACATGAAAAAATGCTTATCATACCTAATTATTAGATAAATGCAAATTGAAACCACCCTGAGATATTTCCCCAGCGAGAATGGCGTATATCACAAAAGCTCAAAACTGCAGATGCTGGCGTGGAAATGGACAGAAGGGAACACTTTTACACTGCTAGTGGGACTGCAAACTAATACAACCTTTTTGGAAGGAAGAATGGAGAAATCTCAAAGAACTCAACCTAGACTCCCATTTGATCCTGCAATCCCATTACTGGGCATCTGTCCAGAAGGAAAAGAAACTTTTTATTACAAAGATACTTGTACTAGGCTGTTTATTGCAGCCCAATTTACATTCGCTAAAATGTGGAAACAGCCTAAATGTCCTTCAACCTAGGAATGGATTGGTAAGCTATGGTATATCTATGCCATGAAATATTATTCAGCCATTAAAAAAATGGAGATTTTCCAGCATTTGTACTAACTTGGATGGAGGCAGAACATGTTATCCTTAGTGAAGCGGCACAGGAATGTAAAAGTATGAATCCTATATATTTAACTTTGATATGAGGAAAATTAATGACAATTAATGACACGGTGGGCCTTGGGGGAAGGGGAGAGCAGATAGACAAAGAAGGAGGGAGGGGGTGAGGGAAAGAAAACAAAAAAAGAAAAAAAAGTGACTCATTCTCATATAAATTGGATTTAATTTTGACCAAAGTACATTACTTAAACATTAATTTTTAATTCAACTTGTTAATATGTTGTTTAGGATATTGCATCCTCATTTATAAGTTAAATATGTTTGTCATTTCACTTTATAATAATATATTTTTTCCAATTTTAATATCACGTGTATCCAGATGAAGTAGAATGATTTTGAATTATTTCTTTATCTATGTCGATAAGATTTGGTGTGATCTGTTTTTGGAAATTGTCTTTTATTTTTATTCATAAATATTAGTTGTCTACTTTTTGAGACTTTGGAAAAAATAATAAGAAGAAGTTAACTGATGACTCCATACTGAACCTCAGAGTCAAAGCATTCTATAATAGACATATTCTTATTTGACAATGTGAATGATACTTTTTTTGCATTATTATTATTATCATTGCTCATTAAAAAAAAGTTTGTGCTTGAATTAATCTGTTTTACATATCGTTCTTTCAGCATTATGTGATGAAAACGTGTTAAAAAAAATGAAATTGGCTGGATACAGTGTCTCATGTCTGTAATTCTAGCACTCTGGGAGGCCAAGGCAGGAGGATCCCTTGAGGTCAGTAGTTCAAGATTAGCCTGAGGACAGGTGAGACACCACTACTACTAAAAATAGAAAAACTTCGCTGGACATTGTGGTGAGCATATCCTACCTCAGTCTCCTGAGTAGCCAGGACTCAATTGAGGTCAGGAGTTTGAGGTTGCTATGAGTTAGGCTGATGTCCCAGAATTCTAGTCTGGGCAATAGAATGACCTTGTCACAAAAAAAGAATCGTTAAAAATTAATTTTAAAAGTTTAAAAAATAAGGAAAAAAATGAAATTGACTTTATTTCCATCTCAAAGATCAGTAGAGTATGTTTGTGTGAGTCAATTTTGAGCTCTCTATTCTCTTCCACTGATCATTTGTCTTTTGTTTTTAAACAATGCCATGCTGTCTTGTTTAATGTAGATTTATAGGACTTCTTAATGTGTTTCTTTTCTTCTGTATATTTTTTATTTAAATTACTTACCCTAGTTTTCTTGGGTGGAAGCTTCAATTATTAATTTTATGTCTTTTTTTCTTTTTATTGTATACATTCAATTGTATACATTTTTCTCTAAGCTGTGTTTTCATTGCATTCTACAAATTTTCATAATTTGTGTTTTTATTTTCATTTAGTTCAAAATATTTTTAATTTCTCTTGAGATTTCTTCTTTGATTCATACATTATTTAGAAATATGTTGTATATTTTCTAAATTGGGGGGTATTTTTCTAGAGTTTTTTAAATTTTGTTTTTGACTTATATTTTAATTATATTGTTGTCTGAGAGCAGACATTGTATAACTTCTATTCTTTAAAGTACTTAAGGTGTGTTTATGGTCTATAATATAGTATGTCTTGGTGAGTGACTATCTCTTATAAGCTTATGTATTCTGCTGTCATTGGAGGTGCCCATTAAATACATTTGATTGATGTCACTGCGTTCAACAATGTCCTTACAGCTTTCTGTCTCCTGGATGTGTTCACTTTTGATAGAGGGTTATTAATACCCTTAACTACAATAGTAATTTCTTCTAGTTGTCCTTGCAGTCCTCTTATTTTTGTCTTACACAGTTTGACACTTTATTATTAAGTACACACCCCTTAAGGATTGTGGTCTTTAAGGAGAATTAATCCTTTTATCCTTGTATAATAGCTGTCTTTATGCCTGATAACTTTCCTTACTCTGATGTCTGCTCTGTTTGAGATTAATGTACTAACTCACTTCCTTTTGACTAATGTTGATGTGCTATATTTTACTTCATTTCTTTTTAATCTGTATTTGCCTTTTTATTTCTTATATACAACAGATAGTAGAATACTCTGAGAGTCTCTGTCTTTTAATTAGTGCATTTAGATCTTTGGAATTCAAAGTGATTATTGACACAATTGGATTTAAAATCGTATTTGTGACTCTCTCCCTTTTATCACCTTCACCCCCCTTATTTTTGTCTTTCACTCTTTAGCCTTTTGTAGTCCTAATGGAACATTTTATACGATTCTATTTTATCTGCTGCCATCTCTCTGCTTACATTTCCTGTCTGTGCTGGCATGCTGCCTACTTTTATATTCCTTCCCTCAGAATATTGATCATAATTAAATTTAAATTCTCAGTCTAATAATTCCAATATCCCCACAATATCTGAATCCAGTTATGATATTGCTCTGTTTCTTCCAGCTGTGCTTTTTGCTTTTTAGTATGCCTTTTACTTGTACTGAGTAACAGGAGCTGCTGCAAATGAACCTTTACTAACGGGTGGGAAATTATGTGGGGGGGGGAGCATTCTATTCTCTTGTGATTTGTTCTCAGACTTTTAGTGGCCCTTTTTCTTTTAGGCTGTGAACTTTTCAAGTGTTTCTGAGCTTCTCCTCTGCACCCCTCTCAGGTGGGACAGGGTGGCTTGAGTGGACTGGAAGTCGGCGTTTCCCTCCTTCCATGGGGAAGGCCAAAGTGTACTGAAGTTGGGTATTTCCTTCCCCCCCAAACAGTTCAGTGTTGACAAAACCCCAGCAGGTTAAGCTTTGGTTAGTTTCTCCTGAGGACAGACCTTGTTAAGAAGAACCAAATGCTTTGTTGTATTTCAAAATGGTTCCTTCTCCCCTCCCCTTGATGGAGCACCAGGGACTTTGTATCTGATATTCACTTCCAGAAACAGGTCAAGCTCCTAAAGATAAAATTTACAAAAGTACGTCAGCTCTCCTACAACTCAGTCACCCTGGAGTTTTATACCTCTGCGATGTCTACACCAAGCCTCCAGAAGTTAATCAACAAAAGTTCAGGTTTTTCTGCCTGGTCAATGATTCTTACGGAGGTTTGCATTTTTTTTTTATCGTTTTATTTTCTTATCTAGTACATTGTGTTTCTTTGTATTTACCTGACTGTCTTTCCATTGGGGGGGGCAGTGTGTGTGTGTGTGTTTCTGTAATTACTTTTCCTACAGATCTAAGAGTTACTGATTTATCAGTTTGTTCAGTTTTATACTTGTTGTTAAGATGGAGTTAAGATGGGCTTTCAAACTTCCTATGGGCCAGACAAGAAACTTTATTTTCTTTGTAATTCCCTCCAGTGCTTGCTAATAATTTCTCCTGGCATAGGACTTAAATACCAACCTTCCTACTGCAGAGACATTTATTGTTTTTACTTAAAAACGTGTAAGAAAATTCTCTCTTCAAAATAGCAAGTTCACTCAAATTTATTACCATGGAAAATGTTAAATTTACACAAGTCTACTTGAGATTGAATGCTGCTAGTCCTCTGAGAAATCTGAATCTGAAATTGCAATATCATTATCTAAGGAAGAAATATATATAAATATATATAAATCATATATATTCAATCATAAAATGGCACCCAGAGGCTCGGCGCCTGTACTCAGTGGTTAGGGTGCTGGCTACATACACAAGGCAGGTGTGTTCGAACCTGGCCCGGGGCCTGCTAAAGAACAAAGACAACTGCAAGGAATAAAAAAAATAGCCAGGCATTGTGGCAGGCACCTGTAGTCCCAGCTTCTTGGGTGGCTGAGACAAGAGAATTGCGTAAGCCCAAGAGTTAGAGGTTGCTGTGAGCTGTGACTCCACAGCACTCTACCTAGGGTGACATAGTGAAACTCTGTCTCAAAAAAAAAAAAATAGCATCTGGTGTGATTATCAAGTCATTACTTGCAAAAACATGATGCATTAGAATATAGTTATAGTAGTTTCCCTACATAAAAGAATGGAATAGTTAGTCATTTGTACCAGAAATAGAATTATTTGATAATCCACCTAGAAATATCTGCATGTGTCTCTATGTACATAGATGTGTTTGCACATATACACACTCACATACTTACATTGTATGCTGCATCTGTGCATTTTACTTGATATCAATAATAACTCAATAAATGATTCAAAATGAAATTATATGAAGTTACTGGAGACATAACTGAAATTTAAAATCATTATATACTAATTTTTTTCATGCTGTGTAGTATAAACTGAAGACAGTAAATGTCAAGTAGACACCTACAGAAGAGGGTTCAGAGGCAGACGGACTTTGACCAAGGCCTGAAAGCAGGTGAAAGACAGGATTCTACCCAAGTGTAGATGAGGAATATGCAATTTATAATAGATAACAGAAATTTACTTAAATTCTCACACTATGTAAAAAAGAGAAGTAAACCCTGTACTAGGTAGGTGCTTATTATTAGCACTTGAAGACAAAATAGAATTAAATATCATAATTCCTTAAGGATCTTGTTCAATTCACTATACTTAATGCAGTAATTAAAAGCAACGTATCTGAAAGTCTAATGCCTTGATATTAAGTCATTGTTTTGAATTCCCTAGCTATGTGACTTTGGAAAAACATATTTAATCTCACTAAGCCTTAGGTTTCTTATTTATAAATTGAGAAAGACAGAAACACGTACTTTCGAGATTTGTGTGGTGAAGATTCAATAACATGAAATATGTAAACTACTTAGTAGTGAGTTTGCTGAGAAATAAGATCTCACATTTTTTATTGGAAACTAAACACTGTTATATTGAAAGAAATGTTTACTACTATAGTCTATGCAGTAATAAGATGAAGCTTGTATTTTTAAAAATTTTGTTTCACAATACTTTGCTATGCTGGCAAATTATAAATTTAGCACTGGGGAAGGGAAGGTAAATAATTTCCTCATTAAGTAAAGTTCACATCAATGAAGAAATAAATTTAAGTAGAAACTCTAATAATGTCTCCATGACATATCCAAACTACACATGTGCTCAGTGGGAGGAAAAGACTTTTCCTTGATTAATGATATTTAGGCTATATTCATCGAAGTCCCTCTGTGCATTAGCCCAGTCCTATGGTAATGAACAATAATTTCAAACTACTATAAAAAATAAGAATAATGAAGAAAATATGAACATTAGATGCACTAAGTTTCACTAAAAGGACATCTAGAAAATAATTTGACATCAGCGTTGCTATTTGAGAAAACAAAATAGTCACACTGTATTAATATAAAAATTTAAATAAAGTAGTAGTAGATTTAAACAACATTTTGCTAAGAACAAATAACTGGTCATTTTTAGAAAGGGCAACAAACGAGTACAAACAAAACTCAGGGAGGATTCTGGTGTCTGATGCTGCCCATACAGGAAAGCTATTTAGATGTATAGAATACCAGCATCTTTGACATTAAATGAAAAAGGTAATCATTGCATTAACTAATGAATCTCCAAATGAAGTCTAGGAAAATATGCAGCTGTTCCTTGACACAAATTATTTAGGAATATGGTTTGTCTTAATAGAACTAGTGTTTCTTCCAACTATTTTCATGTTGCTTCTCGAAAACAGATTGCTGAATGGATTTACTGATTAACAGAAGTCTCAATAGGCCAACTCTACAAAATAACAAACACACAGTGGAAAAAAAAATGGAAGAGTAAATTGAGTTTGAATTTTCAATGATACACTTATCAAACTTTGGAGCTAGTTAGCCATATGCCAAAAAAACTGTGGATTCTTTATAACATTAATAAAGTCACACTCAAATAACATTATCTCATTGAAATTATCACTTAAGCTCTTTTTTCTATGCATCATTATATTTCAGTGCCCATTAGAGACAACCTGAATGTTCTCGCCACCTTTCACATAGCACATTTTATGGTCATGATGAAAAAGTTATACGGCCAGTGAAAGACCATGTCCTGAAGACCACCTTCCTTCTCCCTGCTTTCTTAATAGATTGGAGACTAGGCAAGTTCTGATGCATTACCAGAATCTCAGAAAAATGTAGGTTACTGTGCAGGTGAATTCATACAGACTTTTATGACAATTAAAACCTCTTCACAGGCATGTTCATCCGTGTTCTTTCTGATAATCTATCCATAGGGCTCAAAAGAGATTTTGATTGAACTATAGAAGGTAGATTAGATCTTTGAAAGTGTGAATGTAAGACTTTTTTACATTTGCTAAACTGCTTTGTTATAGACATGCCAAATGACTCTCATAAGCTTTAATACTTACTGTGCATATACCAGAGACTTCATGCTATTAATACCGCTCCTTCTGCCTGAATGCTACTAGGAATGCTACTTCATCACTCCATAAGTACGTCAGCTACTAGGAATACTACTTCATCACTGCATAAGTACGTCAGCCATGAGAAGGCCTAAGACCCGTGACATTAAATTCCAGGTTATTTGGAAGGCACCTCAGATTCCACCATTATTCCATTATTTCTTGAAAATATGCATCTTTTAAATAGTATGTGCAGTATGTACCTTATCTGAGTTAAATGAGTGCCACTTCTATCCGCTGACATTAGACATATAAAGACGGGTATAGAAACTTAGACCTCTTCTTTGATGTCAGAGCAACACCAAGTACATCTGTAGTAGACCACTGCTGGTTAGAGAATATCATTCATAAAATTTTGTTGAGCTATATGCTGATGGTTTGTGCATTTTTTCTAGCGTCGCTCATATTGAATAATAAAAATCTTTTCTGTTATGTCCCCTGTGATTTTCAAATCAAATCCCCTGTGATTTTCTTTACTTAAAATTTAATTTCTCCATTGTACAGTTCTCTTCTCTACAAAACAAAAATTGTTTTTTACACAATTTTCTCCCACAATCGTTTAAAATATCCTCATGTTTTAGTTTTCTTTCTTAGCTCTATTTTCTTCCTGTGAATTACTTTCACTTATTTCGCTTAGTGCAGTTTGTATATTCTGTCTATACTTCTTCTGCTGTCACATGTTAGGTGCCTTGGCCACCTAATATTTAAATTCACCACACTCAACTTGTGGCTGTCTTATTTACTTGGACTAGCAAACCTTATACTATTAGTTCCAGCAATTTACTTAGCATCATGGCCTACCTTTCACAAATGTTGCTTATTTCATTCATATTTTATAAGAAGGTAACAGATTATAATTCTTGGGGAAAATACTTGTGTAAAAGACAGTTCTCTATCTACCCACTCTGGGTATGTCAAGTATAAAAGGACTATGCTTCTGATCCTAAATATGATTTTTTTGTATAAAGCACAGAGATTAAGAATCTTAGGTCTACTCTGCCTCTGTTCAGGGATGCCCTCGAGCAACCAACGCTGAGCTCACCCTAGGTCTTTGTTTAAAATAAAGCCTGAATCTGTTAAGAATGTCATTAACCCTGTTCATAAACAGGTGCAAAACAGGCAGCACAAGCTGTCAATTTTCTACTTCTCTCTCTTTGGCTATACCTGAGGTAATTTGCAAAGATCTTTTATACATGCTAACAACTTCCTGTGTTTCTACTCTTGTGATTTGTCTGACCATGGGAACCTGCTCCAAGTGCAAGAAAGTCAATTCCTCTCTAAGAGTTAGATAAATTTTTCAATTCCATGCCACTCAATGAAAAAAATTCAATTGCCTGCTCATTCAATGAATTCTGGTGATATTAAGTCCAGATACCCAGGGTGATAACTTTCTCATTATCATCTTTTATTAGGTTTACTCCTTTCACTTTTTTGCCTCCTTACGCTCTGGGAGTGTTTCCAGTGCTCCACTCACAAGTTTTAGACTGTTTTCCAGATTTGATCAGATGTCTGGTTCATGTAGCCCAAATTTGTTACCTGGGTACTATTGTGTATTATGTCTTACTCAAGAGGGTAGAAAGGTTGTCCAAATATACTTATTTAAATAACTTGTTATCAGGGATATGAAACCAATTATTTACATAATTATATTTTAAGATACCTAGTATTTCCTTGCAGCAGCTTAAAAATTCAAATGGAATCAGATTGTTTCCATTCTTTGGACACAGTGGATCATGCTGTGAAGTCAGACACACAGTCAGAGATCTTACTTCTTGTTATGGATTGAATTATGCCCAGCTGCCTCCCCCCAAAGAGGTCAAAGTCATAGAATCGTTGTAGATAGAATTAGTTATGATGAGGTTATATTACAGTAGTATACTTTTACTTCATAAAAATAAAATTGGCTCCCAATCCAATATGACTGGAATTTTTATAAGAAAATGGCCATGTGATGATGGACACACATACAAATAGAATACCACGACAGTGAAGAAAGATTCAAGTTATGCAGCTGCCAGCCAAAGAAACCAAAAATCGCCATAAACCACCAGAAGCTATGGAGAAGCAAGGAAGGATTCTCCAATGGTCCTGCCAATACTTTGACTTCACACTTCTTCCTCTAGAACCATAAGATGACAAATTTCTATGGTCTTAAGCCACCTAATCTGTGGTACTTTGTTACATTAGCTCTATAACTAGTACGTCTGGTATCAAACTTTTATTTAGGTATTCAGAATACAAGTATTCACATGGCCTGAGAAAACTGGGATAAGTCTAGATCAGGCACTGCAGCCCCCTAGCTTCATCCTTTTTATGCAAGTTATACTTTGACTAGATTAAAATAGAAGTAGCTAAAAAAAAGTCATCTCTACTTTATACTCAAATATTAAACTAATAGGACATTTTCTAGGGAGCCATGCCACATAAATCCTTAGATCCCAGATGTGTTTACTATATCTATCTAGACAAATCAGGTAAGCCAAGCTAAAGCATTCCAGAAGGTGTATCTCCTGACACAATTTTATTTTGCTGTACACATAATTTGTACAATTTTTCTAATGTATATTATATACAATAATAAAAAATTCTGTTCTGATGTGTATCAAATCCCATGTGATTTTCTTTACTTGAATTTTTAGCTCCTCCATTATGCAATTATTTTATCTACAAAAAAGCATTCCCCCTATATTTATAAAGATACAAATATCCCAGGTATTATAACAGTCTCATGGCACTGTATGTGTAACTAACTCAATGGTCAGATTTTAATATTGGTATAATCATATATGAGGGTATCAAGTCAGCTAAAAGATTTTAGCCTGATTGCTAATCCAAAGGCTTAATGTAACTAAAATTCCCATAAAATTGTCTAACCTTCAGTTTTTCTTTAAAATACATACTAATTATATCTCTAAAAAGAACTAAAATACTGGTTATATTTTCCTTGCAAATTTCCTTATGTTTTGTGAAGAACTAGCTTATGTTTCAGGATTCACCAAGTTCATAAACACCTCCAGAATGTTTTCACACTATGTAGCTGTGTTATGTGAGAAAAGCAGTTTCTTTTCACCCTTAATTATCTTCTAATATATGTTTACCATATGGCAAACTGCTGAGGATAACAAAACAGTGATGCGAATGCTCTTTCATTTTATAAAAATTTCATAGTACATTAATCAGGAAGACTCTCAAGCCCTGTTAAACAGTAAGCATGTCTACTGTGACCCACTCAGAGAGGCTACCAAAATAACCCACTGATAAAGTAAGGACAAGCTTATTGCTTACTGCAGTGAGAAAGTTAACAGCCTTGACAGAGTCTTTGTGGTTTCTTAGGCCAGGAAAATCAAGGACAAGATATTCATAAGATGTTGGGAGTCTGATTTAAGGTGGGCCATTCATTGAAAGGGCCTGCTTGAAACCAAATGAAATTTGTCATGGGAGGACTAAGTGAGGTGAGGTTGTTACGAAGATGTTCTCTAAGCCGGCTGAATGATCTATGATTATGGGGAGGCTAGAAATCTGGGAGGACAGTTCAATATTCTATAGCTTGGATAACTGCATTTTCATTAAGCTCCTGGACGAAAGTTATCTGTAATTTTATTTTCCTTGGTAAGTATTTCCTGGAAGAGAAAAATGTGAAGGCAGAATGTTGAGAAGTAGAGTTATGTTAATGTATATATGAAGCTTTCAGTTCTCAAGAACTTAAATCAGAGAAATGGCCTGATCAATTATGATAAACACTTACATTTATCACTAGTAATATGTCATAGTCTTTTCTAGAAATGCTGTGTTTGCAATACTGAGGACTAATTGAAATAGTAAGTGATCCAATAATGTGAAAAAAATCTATGATTTAATTGTTAAAAACATAAAAGCAGAATTAAGTGAATGTAATGGAAAAGCACAAAATTGATTTACCAAATATTCCTTTCTAATGATTTTCATAATTTTATCCTTCCACTATCTCTGAAATTTGGTGATATTCTTTGTTTTAAATGTAGACAACATCTTCACAAGGCCATTTCCCAAACTTACTTTTGTCCATTAACTACTTTAGTTTAAACTTTTAGAGTGACTTTCTTCCCCCACATTTATTTCTCGTAAAACAACAAAGCATCTTTAGAAGTGATGACATCTTAAAATTAGGTCAGCCTAGCTGAATATGTGAAAACCTTCTATTTCAGCATCAGAGTCAGTGGTATTGAATTTGTTGAATTATTGGTAAGTATGGTTAAATAGTAAGTATTCAATAACTCAATAATGAATAATATAGATAAAATTTAAAGTTATCCATTTATGCTATGAGACATGTCATTTCAAGAACAAGTTGATAGTTTTAGTTTGAATAACACCAAATATACTTAATGGAGTAAAATTAATTGAAGAAGTTAAATTACAAAAAATTTGGTTTCTGAGTTATAAGTTTATTAAATTGTCAGATAAATTCTAAAAGAAAATTTTAGTATTAGATCCTTAGTAGACTGATTTTATGCTTAAATTACATGCATAGGAAGTTTTAAAGTTTAAATACTCATTGTACACTAGATCATTGAAGTACAACATAGTCCCCTATGTCTCAGCAATCATTTCCAAGTTTTCTACAGGGAAATTATCACTAGGTCATTTTATTTTGCAAAGTATTTATACTTCAAATTTACCAGGTTTAAGTGCTTCATTGACGTCTACATTTCAATCTTTTCATTCATCTGTAGTTGAAGGAGTTTGGGTAGCTCAGTTCTCCCAGGTGTGCTCTGCATCCATATGAAAATTATTCCCTCCAGATGAAATTGATATCACAAATTAACAAATACCAGTAAAGAAATTTCAGGTCCTCTTTAGATTGGTCTTCACAAATTAAGATTATTTCTTAAAACGTGTTCAAGTATAAAAATGAATTTTTTTATCATCTTCTGTTATGTGAAATCACCTTTTACATGTTTATTAGTACTGGCAGCAGGATATTTACCATAATTTGCCTATTTCAAAAATGTATATGTGGTATATACCCGTAATATTTCTGTTCATATATTGTTATGTCCCCTTGAAGGTCTGTAAATATTCTTTATAGTGAATGAAACTTAAGTAACTAAATAGACATTTAAAATAAGACAAAATAGAAAGCTTATAAATATTACCTCTTCATAATTTGTAAAACTTCTTTTAACTAATATAGAGAATTTTTAAAAAATTTGAACTAAGTGTTCCATTTTAACGTGTATGAATTGTATACTGTTTCTTTCCTCAGCTTATGAATTACAATGTAAAAAATGAGTGAAGGATTCATATAATTTTATAAAATTCCATAAACTCAATACATAACAGAAAAAGACATTATCAAATAACATAAGATTCACCAAATCTCAGAAGTATAAAATACTGTCAAACTAACAGGACCATACTAATGAGCAGTTATTGAAAAAATGTTGGGTGGCGCCTATAGCTCAAGGGAGTAAGGCGCAGGCCCCATATGCCAGAGGTGGCAGGTTCAAACCCAGCCCTGGCTAAAAAAAAAATTTTATGAGCAATGATATTTGAATAGTATAACATTTTATTCAAAGCTATGTCTTTAATATTATTGAGAGACTATTGCAGAAGCTTTCCAATGGATTTTCTCACCATAGTATATTTAGTTACTATAACTTCACAGTCTCTTCATTTTATCACTGGCACCTGGTTATAAATGCCTAGTGGTTCTCTAATGACTCAAAAACTAAGTATAAACAGTTGGTTAGGAAAAATACATATAAACAACTTACTTTTCAGTACATATTGCTTGTATTCCTTTGAAATCAAGACTTCTCTCTATTATTTGAAGTTCATAAACATGTTCTTCAATTCCCAAATTTGCTGCTTTTCTTCAGCAGAGAGGAATTTACATGAGACCTACAAGGGTCAGCTCAGACCTATTCAGTCTTTCCCGTGCCATCTCACACCTTCTATGCACACTGCATTCATGATACAAATGCTTCTGAGGTGTGAACTATGTGTTTGGCGCCATTATAAATGCTTAGGATGCATAAGTAAGCAAAATAGCTAAAAATACCTGTACTTGAGCAGCTGCTACTTGGACCAGAGTAACCACATAATAAATAATAAGCCTGAAAAATACGTAAATCATAGTGATTAAGAAGACGTTTATCAGAAAAAAATAAGTGAAGGAGGAATGCTGGAGCTAGTGAGCATGTAGATTTCTTCAGGGTAAATCAATAACATGATAAAGTAATATATTGTTGCTTCTTGTGGGCAACAAGCATAAAATCTGTGCAAAACTGTAGAATTGTTCTTAGGGCATTTGTCCAGGAGGGAGTCTGAGAACTTTGCAGTTTGTGATTACCCTGAATGGTGAGAAAAAAAAAAATCAGTTTACTTCAGTTATTGAAAAGTAGCTCAGATACAGCTCAATATTCCTCTGTAAGTATTGTTCATGCAGTTGGCACTCTGCCCTCAGACTACAGAGTGGCTGAACTGGCAATGTTAATAGCAGTACGCACTTCCCATTTATTATCTGACAAGAAGAGTATAATAGAAATATAATTGACAAGTAGGGTCACATCAAACCACAACAGTCCAAAGTTAATTTATTTTCTAATATATAAGCGGTGTTTAATCTTGAATGATTCCATGTGTGAGGCCTCAAATGTCCTAAAGGTCCCCATAGCTAGCACCATCCAGCTTCTTTTGGTACAGTGTTCTGCATGGGCACGAACCACACACCTCTTCTGCAATTTGTGTGCGCTCAGTTCCAAATTTCCTGTGAACAGTGGTTTGAAAATTGATACAAATGAAGACACATGCATGTCACTCTTTTATAATAACATGCACTAACATACAGGAAGTAGAGCTCTTCATCAAAATGTATTTTCACACGTTATTTTTCAATTTAGGACCACAGTCAGTAAAAGGCCTCTGCGGTAGCTGTCCTATTTGGTAGCACTTCTAGTAAAACTCTGGAATGTAATCTAAATCTTGCCAATCAACAAATGAAATAAAGTTTTAAAATTATTGTTTGTCAACCTCAACTTTCAAAATATATGATTTTCTATATAAAGACATTAATACTCTACCTTTAATAAGTTTCTATTTTTGGGGATTCATTGAGGGCACAAAGAACCAAGTTATATTGATTGCATTTGTTAGATAAGGACCCTCTTAAAATAGTGTCCCTGAGATGTGACATTAACTTGCTAATTTATGATCTATCTGCCTTTTTGATGTGGATATTCAAGGCTAGGGATTTACCTCTTAGCACTGCATTTGCTATGTCTCAGATATTTTGTAGGCTTCCATAATTATTTTCATTTAGTTTGAAAAAAATTGATTCATATCTTGATTTTGTCATTAACCCAATGATGAATCTGCATTGAGTGTTTAATT
The DNA here is from genome assembly GCA_963573935.1 of Arctocebus calabarensis. NCBI lineage: Eukaryota > Metazoa > Chordata > Mammalia > Primates > Lorisidae > Arctocebus > Arctocebus calabarensis. The sequence continues at coordinate 5,011 of CAUYON010066456.1, read as the reverse complement.
TATATGTATTTGTATAGCTTGATTGATTTTTTTTATTATTATTCCACCATGGTTTTAAAAGGTGCATGGTATAATTTTGATTTTTATGCATTTTCTGAGACTTGTTTTGTGGCCAAATACATATTCTATCTTAGAGATATGTTTATATCTCTAAGAAACTTTTATATATCTTAGAGAATATCCAATGTGCTGGTGAGTAGAATGTATATTCTGTGTTTATAGGGTAGAATGTTTTGTTAATGTCTGTTAGGTCCATTTGTTCTAGAGTTCTGTTTAAGTCCAGTGTTTCTTTGATGGTATTATTTCTTGATAATATATCTAGTTCTTTCAGTAGAGAGTTGAATTCCCTGCTTATTATGATTTTTATATTTATTTCTTTCCTTTTTTTAAATTTTATTTCAGAATATTAAGGCTGTATAAAAATTTTGGTTAGCTATACTGATGTACTGTATTAGTCAAAGTTATGACTGTGTCTATCAACCAGTGTGAATTATATTAATATTTTAATATATTAATAACTGTTAGGTATAAATTTACCCATCCCCTCCTCTCCACTCTCATTTACTTTATTTTTGATGAGTGTCATTTCCATATGGGCACATAAGTGTTAATCAATTCATCCTAATTCAATAGTGAGCACATGTGATGTTTGTGTTTCCATTCTTGTGATAACTTAGAAGAATAGTCTGTAGTTCCATACAGGTTGTTGCAAAGGTATTTCTTCACCATATTTTATGAGTGAATAATAATGTATGGTACACATGTACCACATTTTATTAATCCACTCATGCATTGATGGACACTTGGATTGTTTTCGCTTCTTTATGATTATGAATTGTGCTGCTATAAACATTTCAGTATAGACATCTTTTTTATAAAATATATGAGATTTCTCAATGAACTAACTGTAGACTCACCATTCAATCCTGAAATCACAAGACTGTTTATTTCTTTCTTTTGAACTCATGAAATTTGATTTATGAATCTCAGAGCTTCTGCGTTAGGTGCAAATATATTTTGGGTTAATATATCTTTTGGTCAATTGATCTCTTCAGTATAGAATGACCAGCTTTGACTTTTTTTTATGATTGTTGATTTCAACTCTATTTTTTCTGATATGAGAATAGGTACTCCTGCTCACTTTTAGTTTCTATTTGCATGTAATATTTTTCTACCAATTTACCTTGAGTCAATAAAAATCATAGCAAATGAATTTTTCTTTTCTTTTTTTTTTTTGCAGTTTTTGACCAGGACCGGGTTTGAACCTGCCACCTCCTGCATATGGGGCCATACTCCTTGAATCACAGGTGCCGCTCTATAGCAATTTAAATGGGTTTTCTGGAGACATTATATATTAGAGTTGTGGGGCTTTTTTAATCTATTTAGCCAATCTGTATCTTTTAAGAGTGACTTTAAGATTATTTACATTCTGTGCATCATGTTCATTTTCACTTTCTTTTGCTTTTTCCCTTGAGTTACTATTTTCTTTTTATTTTCTTTCAAATATTATGGGGGTATAATGATTTTGGTTAAGTGTATCAAATTTGTTATGCTTGAGTAAGTATTATAAGAGTACCCATCACCCAGATAGTGTTCATTGTATCCATTAGGTGGGTTTTCCTCATACCCTCCTCCCTTTTCCTTCTGCTTGATTTCCACTGAGTTTTACTTCTCTCTGTGCACATGTGTGATCATTGGTTAGTTCAAGTTTAATAATAAGTATATCTGTTATTTATTTTTCCATTCTTCACATACATCATTTAGGACAATGATTTTCAGTTCCATCAAATTTATTGTCAAAGGCTTTAATTCATCCTTCAGAGTTGAGCAGTTTTCTATGGTATACATATACCACATTTTCTTAATCCATTCATGAATTTATGGGCCCTTGGGTTAATTCCAGATCTTTGCAATTGTGAATTGTGCTGTAGCAAACATTTGTATGCAGGTGTCCTTTCCTTTGAGTAAATACTCAGTAAAGGAAAGGCTAGATAAAATTGTAGATCTATTTTTACCTCCTGAAGGAAAGTTCACACTGTTTTTCATAGAGGTTCTACTAATTTGCAGTTCCACCAACAGTATATTAGTGTTCCTTTCTCTCTGTATCCATAACAGGATCTATTGTTGTTGGATTTTTAAGTAAAAGCCATTCCAACTGCAATAAGTTGATATCTCATTGTGCTTCTAATTTGCATATTCCTGATAATTAGTGATGCTGAACAATTTTTCGTATGTTCATTTGCTATTTACCTATATTATTTTAGAATGCTTCTGTTCATGTATTTTGCCCACTTTTTAAAATTTGTTTTTTTAATGTTTGGGATTCATTGAGGATATAAAGAATTAGGTTACACTGACTGCACTTGTTAGGTAGAATCTCCATTATAGCTGTGTCCTGCCTTCAAGGGGTATGCCATGCATTATCTCCTTTCTTCACTCCCTCACCTCCCAGCCCCCACCTTGTATTAAATCATCTACTGCCTTCATATTAAAATTGAGTGCTTTGGATTCTCGCTTCTCCATTCTTGTGATGCTTTACTGAGAAGAATGTCTTCCAACTTCTTTCAGGTTAGTACAAAACATGTAAAGTCTCCATCTTTTCTAATGGTTAAATAGTATTCCATGGTATATATATACCACAGTTTGCTAATCTATTCCTGAGTTGGTGGGCATTTAGGTTGCTTCCATATTTTGGCGATTGTAAATTGAGCTTTGATAAACAGTCTATTGTGAATGTCCTTATGAGAAAAGGATTTTTTTTTTCAAGGAAGATGCCTAGTAATGAGATTGCAGGATCAAATGAGAGGTCTAATTGGAGTTCTTTGAGGATTCTCCAAACTTCTTTCCAAAAACGTTGTAATAGTTTGCTGTCCCACCAACAGTGTAAAAGTGTTTTTCCCCACTTTTTAATGGTGGTGTTTACTCCTTACTGATTTGTCTAAATTTGTTGTAGTTTCTGGTTGTTGGCTCTTCTTCACTTATACAGCTTGCAAATATTTTCTCCCGTTTTGTAGGATGTCTATTTGCTCTAATGATTTTACCCTTACCTGTGCATAAGCTTTTTAATTTAATCTAGTCCCCTTTATTTATATTTGTTTTTGCTGTGATTGGTATTGGGATCTTTCTCATAAATTCTTTGCCTTGGACAATAGCTGTAAGTGTTTTTCCAATGTTTTCTTCTAGAATTGTTTGGGTTTCATGCCTTAAATTTAAGTTTTTTATGCATCTTAAATTAATTTTTGTGGATGATGAGTGAATAATAGATCCTGTTTCAATCTTCTGCATGTGCCTATCAAGTTTTCTTAGCACTAGTTATTGAATAGGACTTCTTTTCCCCAGTGTACATTATTGTCTGCTTTGTCACTGATCAGATGGCTATGTGTGGGTGGTTTTATATCTGGTTTCTACTGGTCTATGCCTCTATTTTTGTGCTAATATTATGCTGTTTTGATTACTATGGCCTGGTATATTTTGTTTTTTTGTTTGTTTTGTAGAGACAGCGTCTCACTTTATCGCCCTCAGTAGAGTGCTGTAGCGTCACAGCTCACAGCACCTCCAGCTCTTGGACGTAGGCGATTCTCTTGCCTCAGCCTCCCAAGTAGCTGAGACCACAAGAGCCCACCACAATGCCTGGCTATTTTTTGATGCAGTTTGGCTGGGACCGGGTTTGAGCCTGCCACCCTCGGTATATGGGGCCAGCCCCCTACTCCCTGAGCCCTGCCTGGTATATTTTGAAGTCTGGCAATGTAATGCCTCTAGATTTGTTATTCTGCTTAAGAAACCTCAAATAACTCAATCTTGACCTTCTATTTGATTCTGCAATCCCATTACTGGGCATCTATCCAGAAGGAAAAATACTTTTTATTATAAAGATACTTGTACTAGGCTGTTTATTGCAGCCAATTTACAATCGCTAAAATGTGGAAACAGCCTAAATACCCTTCAACCCAGGAATGTACTGGCAAGTTGTGGTATATATATACCATAGAATATTATTTAGCCATTAAAAAAATGGAGATTTTGCAGCATTTGTACTAACCTGGATGGAGATGGAACACATTATCCTTAGTGAAGCATCACAGGAATGGAGAAGTATGAATCCTATGTATTCAATTTTGATATGAGGAGAATTAATGACAATTAATGACATGGTAGGGCATGGGGAAAGGGGAGAGCAGACATAGAAGGAGGGAGTGGGTGAGAGTAAGTAAAAGAAAGAAAAGAAAATATTGACTAATTCTCACATAATTTAGATTAAATTTTCACTAAAGTACATTATCTAAACATTAATTTTTACTTCAACTTGTTAATATGTTGTTTACAATACAGGACACTACATCCTCATTTATAAATGAATTATGTTTGTAATTTCCCATTTATAATAATATATTTTTCCAATTTTAATATCATGTGTATCCAGATTAAGTAGAATGATTTTCAAGTGTTTCTTCTTTTTCCATTGTCTGCAAGATTTGGCATGATCTGTTTTTTGGAATTATCTTTTATTTTTATTTACAAATATTAGTTTTATATTTTTTGAGACTTTGGAAAAACAATAATAAGAAGAAGTTAATTGATGACTCCATACTGAACCTCAGAGTCAAAGCAGTCTATAATAGACATACTCTTTTTTGGCAATGTGAATGTTACTTTCTTTGCATTACTATTCTTATTCTTTTTTTTTAATATATATACATATATATATATATTATTGCATCATAGCTGTGTACATTACTTCAACCTGTGTACATTAGTTCAACCATGGGGTACAGTGTGGGGGCTTCACATGCAATCTGAGATATTTTATCAACCTGATTGACATACGTTCATGATATTTTCTCGTTTACTATATGAAAACATTTTTGATCCTTATTTAGAAGTTTTCTCCTGACCCTTCGAATATGTACCACACATGTGATCTCACCCTTTGTCCCATCTCTCCCCACCCTCTCCCTCCCCTTCCCTCCCTCTCCCCTTTCCCCGTCTTCCTGTGCAATAAATGGGTTGTAGC
>CAUYON010066449.1:0-10010 GCA_963573935.1 Arctocebus calabarensis | reverse complement strand
CCCTCTAATTCACCTTCCCTAACCCCAACTTGGGAGGTCCCCTTTCCTGTTATCTTGTCTTCTTCTACAGCTCTTAAAGTTATAGGAGTCGATTCCTGCGTACATCATTCACGAGTAAAATCCTGGAACCCTCCATCTTCTACGGAGGCAGACAATGAAAACAGCCAACCACAGACCACCTACACTTGTGAGCCAAAAGAGAGTGTAAAGTTATCATTTAGGAAACAGCAAGACAAATCCTAATATGGTTTTCTTTTAGCATTACTGAATAAGTGCTTCTGACCTGATGCTGTTATACCTTTGCTTATCGTTGATTATACTAATCAGATTTATGCTTTCCAGAAATGTCATCAAGCCACACGCAATGAAGATGGTTCCAGTCCATGAACCCCTGTATCACTCTCCCTCCGGAGAAACCCTAACTGCCCCCTTCTATCATCGCCCGATTCAGCAGGAAGCAGGTAAATTGAGTCTTCGCCCCTTCTCCCTAATAGCAGTTAGAGTTTCTACTCGGAGAGGGAGAATTGATGCAGGACATTTGGCGTCCCAGCCAGCTCATCAGAACTGGCGGACCTGCCGCCTCTTTGGTGGTGGTGTTGGTGCTGCGGCAGCCAGCTGAAGAGCCAGGGGCTGGATGACAGGCAAGAAGGGGGACCTCCAACCCCCACCAGAGGCTCCAATAGCCAAAAAGTCCGGACAACTGCCAGCCTTTCACTTTACACTTAGGACTAAATGTGGAACCCCCATTTCCTATGTCCAGGTCAATTTCATGTGAATTTCCTAGGCCTCAATTCCATGAATGGACTGGTCCATTCATTGATACATTCATTCACTTTGCCCCCAGTGGAAGGGACTGTGTTCATTCATTTCCTGGTTTAGGAACCCATACACCTATATATACCCTGAGACTAAAAGCCTAAAGTGGGACACGGGGAATGACCAGGAGAGAAATGGAAAGAGCTTTTCTCTCCCCACTTGAGTTCTCTCTCTCTACCAGGAGCTTTAGTGTTTTCTGTATTCTTTTCTGCAAATAAATTCTGTCTTACCACTGGGAGAAAAAAAAAAAAGAAAGAAAAGAAAAGAAAAGAAAAGAAAATGCCATGAAAGCTATGGTTAAACAGTTTGATGAAAACATTTCAGATTGTATATGAAATCAGCACATTGTACCCCTTGATTGCACTAATGTATGAAGCTGTGATTTAATAAAAAAAAAAAAAGTCTTGATACATGCATATACAATGTGTAATGATAGGATCATAATATTCGACTTTTATCCCAATGCTGTATTATAATCATTTTCCAAGTCACTTTAAAAGCCTCCTACAACATTACATTTATTCATTGTATCAAATAAATGGCTTTGCACATATTAAAAAAAAAAGACTAAGAAAATGGAAGCGATTATTTAACTACCCAAAGTAATGTAATCAACCTTGTACGCTGACAATGCTTTCACCATGAAACACAAGGCACGAATCAGTTTCTGATTATTGTAGTCTCTAAACCATCATCTGAAAACATATTCCTTACTGAAAAGAAAACAAAACATTAAATTGGTTAAAGTGCTCGGTGGTCATAAAAGTTTAAAGATGACTCTCTCTTTACACAATGACCCTAGATTGTGTAGGAATTAAGGTGCATTGCACATCGAAAAAAATTTACATTTGCCACATTATTTATAATTATGTGACAGTTATTTGTTCCTTCTCACAGAGTCCTCTTGCTTGAGAAAGGTTCACGAGCGTCATTTGAGAAAATTGAATCAACATTCCTTCCACTTAGAAAGAATTCTCCCTTTACAGAACAAGCCGTGTTTTTTTCTTTTCTTTGCATTTTCTTTACCACCCTCAGAACCATTTTCAGAAGAGCAGAAGGTTTAAGCGTCTCTGCTCCTAGGGCTCCTGCTGTTTCTGTTTATTTACCACCTGACGTCTTAATTCCCTGTTTGTAACAGCACCATTGGCTACTGTGGAGATAATTTTGACATAATCCTCCCAGAATTATGACAGGCACAGAGATTACATAAAAATAGACAAAATTTTACAGTGGGTCCTAAATGAAAAAGAAGAACCAAAAATAGAGTAATTTTCAGCCTAATTATCTGTGCTATCTTAAAAAATAAAATTCACCCGTTTATTTTCTCCTTATTGAGCTTTCGAAACTCATTTCCAAGGTTACTATTGCTGTTATTAACCTCTTCACAGCTAGAGTTCTGACAAGGGAGTCACTTTACAAATGTCAGAACTAAAAGTTGGTGGCGTTGAACTGGGCGAAATGTCTAAATATTATCAGCAGGACTCCAGCACCACTCAGAAATAAATCTTACACCTAAGTCTCATCTCCTCCTTTTCTAAGGTAGAGCGTTTGCTGCTGCCTCAGTTGAACATCAGAACGAAAAATTCACGTAAGTGAAAGCATTTCCATGAGCCTCTGCTGAATCTCAGTGTAAAATGCAGAGCAGCCCACTGTGCAATCAAACAGAAGAAATAAACCCCACGACGCTTCCCTTGAGTGTTGGCAAACACAGATGGGCTAGAGGAGAGCCAGGGGCAGCCGTAGGAATTGCAAAACCTTAGCTGTGCCCGCTTCCTGGGTTTCTACGATGCCCAGTTTCTTGGTTTACTTTCAATTTTCCACCCTGGCTTCTATCCCTCAGAAACACTTAAAACCATTCTTCAGACCAATCTGATGTCCCAAAGACAGAGTAAAAGGAAGCCATGCTCTAGAGGCTGGGGACATGTTTAGCCTAGCTATGTACCAATTAGAAAAACTCAATTACTATTGAAATGACTGCCCCACTCCAGGTCACTCTCCAGTCCAAGACTGGAGGGAAAAACTGTCCTGCAGGCCTTCCAGAAGCAAGCTCTGGGGTGAACACGTGGCATGGAACTACAGGTGCCTAGGAACTGAGACCCTAACTCCTATCACCACGAGGAGCTGAATTCTTCAAACAATCATGTGAGATTGGAAGAGGCACCCACCCCCACCCCAAGCTCCAGAAAAGACCATGGTCCAGCCAATACCTTGATTGTAGCCTTGTGAGACTTGGAAAGCTGTGCCAGAACCCTGACCCTCAGAAACTGTGAGATAATCAATGTGTGCTGTGTTGAGCCACTAAATTTATGGTAAATCTTTATGCAGCATTAAAAACTAATGCAGGACCTGGGAAAATATTCACATTGGAAAAACATCTGCATGACCACTGGAAATCAAGGATTGGTGCAACCTATAAATCTGGAAATCTAGGGGACTTAATTCTTCTGATAGAGTCTAAATGGTCCTAGGTCAAAGGACAATGCTGAAAGCTGCCCTCTTCCTGAGAGCAACCTTTCTGGAAGGTAGAAAAGGGAACTAATAGACCCCCACCCAGTGACACCTCTGTATCAGTGAACATGCATTTGGATGTGAACAAAGAAAAGCACAACTCCAAGCATCTTAGCAATGAGGGAAATTTAGTATCTTAGGGAAACATAAATGTAGAGAAATGTCTTTCTAGAGTTTGAGAACTGATCCAGCTACTCAGGAATTCACTAAAGCCCAGTTTTGTTTTGTTTTGTTTTGTTTAACTTTACTCTCCCTGTCACAATATCAGATATATCCCACGACAGGCTGCTATAGCCTCAGAGTGTCTAGCAACAGTTCCCACTGCTCCCTGGGAACTATTCCTCTTTCACATCTACTAGGAAAGAGTGTCTTTGTCCCAGAATGCTCAGCAAAATCCCTGAGAGGTACACCGATTAGTCTGGCTTAGGTCATATGACCATCTCTTCAACCAATCCTCACAGCCTGGGGATTGGAATGTATGTTTGGCTTAGCCAAGGTCAAGTTTTTCATGGCTCCCACTCCCAGTTCCCAGCCTCCCACCACAAGACTCAGAAGGAAGGACCACACTGGGAACTTGGGGGAAGCCCAGGCCTTTGGGACCTCTCACTTCCACCACAGCAGCCATGTGGGAAGGCCCCAGACTCTGCTCCTGGTAAAAAGTCTCAGCAGGCAGAGGGCTGGGCAGGCTGTCCTGGCAAGTAAGTGCAAGGACACACAGCTTATAGCTGTGGCTCTAGATCAGGTGTTTTTAAACTTTTTTTAATCTCATGGCATACTTGAACTTATAGTTAAACTTCCACAGCACACTTAATTCCATTGATTAAAAAAAGAGTTAATAAATAAATACTTACTATGCTTTGAACTCCTTTTGAAAATAATTTAATTAATGCTCTTTAAAATTTTTCAAGGCACACTAGTTGAAAATCACCGCCCTAGATCCTTGTCACTTAGCCTCCAAAATTTCTGAGCAATTAAATTAAATTCACCCTGATAGGGCCAGGCTGGGCGCTGTGGCTCACACCTGTAATCCTAGCACACTGGGAGGCCAAGGCAGGTGGATTGTCTGAGCTCACAAGTTCAAGACCAGTCTGAGCAAGAGTGAGACCTCAACCCTAAAAATAGCCAGGCATTGTGGTGGGTGCCTGCAATCCTAGCTACTTGGGAGACTGAGGCAAGAGAATTGCTTGCACCCAAGAGTTAGAGGTTACTGTGAGCTATGACACTACAGCACTTTACAGAAGGTGACAAAGTGTGAGTCTGTCTCAAAAAAAACAAAATTAAATCTGGTGATTCAACTTCATTTTTCTCATTTCTTCCTTCCAAATGGAGATTCTATTGGCGATATTCTGGCATAAAGCCACACATTACTTTATGGAACCCCATCCGACCTTTTCTTGACTATAAATCAATGCCAGGCAACCAAGGCTACCCCTCTATAAGGAATAGCAAATAGAACAGCTACAGGGCCTTGTTAAATAGCTTGCAGGTCATAAAAATAATGCAAACAATTCTTCTAAGATGGCTCAGATATTAACAAGATAGTAATCATCTTAAATATGGAATTGTTAGAGTTTCATTACCCTAAAACCTAAAAAGAAGCTCACATAAAAATCATACCTCTTTTAAACAACTAGAAAGAAAATTTTTTTTAGAAATCTGCCAATTCAAATCCTAAAAGTAAGCAAATCAGAGTGCCATCTTTTGGCACAGACACAGTTTTTAAAGAACACTTTTTATTGAAGCAGAACATACATGAACATAAAACCACATGTACATTAAGAGAAGTGCATGGGTGCACAAGCTCCCCTGTGAGACTAGACTCTGCTTCTAGCACTCAGATCTGAAAATTGAACCTAAAGCATCCCAGAAGGGAGACTCTTGACTTGCAGCCACCACCTTCCCCTCACAGATCAAACCACTACCCTGACTTCTAACACCGTGGATAAGCTTTACCTGTTCTTGACATTAATGTAAATGGAATCATATAGTCTGGCTTCTTTTACTAAACATTATGTTTCGGAGTAGATCCATTATAGAAACACATAGATGTCAATGTGTTCATTTATCCATTAATGATGGACATCTTTTTCAAATGGGTCCTGGGATTGTTTCCAGTTTGAGGCCATTACTTATCATGCTTCTAGAAGAAATAAAACCCCGCCAGCACAATGATCAATAGCAACAACGTTAGCCCGTGTTGGGGAGGCTATAGGGAGTGGCAGAGAGACTGTGGTGAACTGGTTGGTGCTAGACCTGTGTCAAACAGGGAGGCTGTCCTCAGATCCAGGCCTTTGATAGGAGAAAATGGGAAGGGGGGAGTGTTGCCAGAGTGATTCATCTGAAAAGAAGATAAAAGAAAAGCTTACAGTCTAAATGTTTCTATGCAATCTCCTAATTTCTAATGTTGGATTAATGTTCTTAAAGCCAAAGTCTCAATCCAAAGCTTGCAGCCTCAGATATGAATATTCATGATAGAAAAACAGCTTGTCAGTCTTCAGATTCCAGTTGTGGCACCTCCCTGGTGACTCTCCCCTCACCAAAATGTACTAGTTGAGAAACACAGAGAGTAGGCAAAGAATTCTGCTCCCCTTCAGAATTAGAGAGAAATTCTGTGTCATATTGAGATATAAAAGGCCACTTTTGCTGCCAATGGGGTTGCTCTGTGTCTGGAAATAGAAGCTGACCCTCGGGCATCCCTTTTCCCACCCAAAATGCCTCCCTGTCCCCATCTTCTTGACAGATCAGGTCAAAATGGCACTATTGTTTTTCCTGATAATCCTTTGTGACCTTTCTGTAAGACTCTTAATTTTCTTCTTACAGTTACAACCAGAGGTCAGAAAGTTTTGCATTAGGATAAAATATTCCATCACCATTATTCCCCTGGAAGAGACAGTTTGACAGACAGTCACCACGCAGGAGGGGACTGGTGGATAAAGCACATCATTTTGAGACAGGCTTGGCAGAAGCTCAGACTGTTTGATGCAGGCTTGTTGCGGGCAAAATAGATGTTCCCAACATTCCACATCTGATTTGGTGGCAGTGATGGTGGCAGTAATGGTGAGGGGAGGAGATCAAGTCATTTTTCAAAGTTCTAAGAAATGATGTTAATAAGATCAATAGGAGAGAATTAAAGCAAATAAAGCAAAGCATCTATAAATTAAGCTTTCTTAAATTTTTCCTAAGGCAGCAGTTCTCAAATTTTAACAAGTATAAAAATCACCTGGAAGGGTTTTTAGAAACATAAACTTCTTCTGCCTCCCCAGAATTTCTGAGGGGGACTGGGGTAGAGAATTATTCTTTGTAACAAGTTCCTAAGGGGTGTTGATCTGTTAGCCTAATTACCCCACTCTGACCATCACTGACCTTAAGGAGCCTTCACAATAAGTATCTGTAATGATTCCAAGCCATGAAACTTTCAGTAAATTAGACTTAATTAGAATTTGTTTGAATTTGTTTTGATAAAGTCTACAGAAACTTTTTTTGTAGCATAAAGATGCATTATCTCTACCTAGACACCAAATAAATGTTCTTAGGGGTACTGATCTGATGAGAATGCTGGTAGATACAAATGCTTTTCTATTTGCATTTTAATTATTTCAAAACTAATGCTCACAGATTTGTCCCTTTGTACAGCAATCATTTCCTCTATGATTCAAGGTTTATCAAAGCATCCCATTAATAAAATAGAACAACACAAAATGTTTTAAGACGTGAAGAAAGTAAGGTTCCAGAGAATGAGTCTCACATCTTCAGAGAAAATAAACTGAGTGAACCCTAGAACTGCCTCTTTGAACGATCTGTGATGATTATTGAACACTAAGGGGAAGTTAAATGCCGCATTTTTGCATCATTTCTGATGACCTGTATTAGATCAGCCATTGTTCACCTAACTTCTTCTACACAGTTTAGATTCCTCACCTGCTTCCCTTCAGGCTTTTCATAAACAAATAACTAGAAAGGTCTCCAAGGAGGGGAGAGGCCAGTTCCTCATTTCAGCTCCTATCAGTGTTGCTTGCACTCAGCGGGGCATGGCCCATTGTTGCAGGTGTGGCACCTGCTGCTCGGAGCCCTCGCCTGGCAACTCACTCTGTGCTGCTGCCGACTCTGCAGATTATCAGCGCCCACCTGGACCGTGTCACGTCCAGCCCCAGACCCTTCCACAGGTAGTCAAGGCAACTTTCAGCTGCGCTCTGGGTTTCCTTCTTGCACTGTTTGTCTGGCTCCTGTTGCTACCGGCTTCTCTCGGTCTTGTTTTGCTGGTCTTTCCAGGTCTAATTAGAATCAGTGAATCATTAATCCATGTGGTTTAATTTCTAGTAGAAGAAGATCATTTCCCGAGCAGCGTGGGTGGGTTCTTGCTGAATTCTTAAGGCTTGGGAGGTCAAAGGCTGGTGACTTTTCTTTGCAATGATTATATATTGATTTGGTCTTTTCATCATAAAGGAGAACAGGATGAACTGCCTGAGTCCTTACAGGAGGTAGTAGGCATAGTCGTTTAGGAGGTAGTAGGCATAGTCATTTAGAGAGGGCCTCCCGGGAGCCTCAGCCATTACTTCATTTAATTCCTGCAACAAGCCTATGAGGGAGGCTTTGATGCCCTTTTTGTAAATGCTGCCCAGAGGCTGGCAGACAAGTGGCTTGTCCTAGGTCACAGGCTAGTTGGCAGTGAGACTGGGAGAGAAACCAGATCCGTTTACTCCAGCTCAGGCTCTTCTTACCTCTCTGCAAATCTCCTCCCAAAGCCCTGCTGTATTTAAAGTTTCTCCGTGTCTGCGGTGAGTCATGTCGGCAGCTGCTATTTCTTGGTTCCAATGTTTAAGATACAAATAATAGTTAATAACTTAAATCCTATTGGACATAAATAAACCTCCTACCAGACAACTAGAAAGGAAACTCAAAAGTGTATCCTAACCCCTCAAAAGAGGAGCTAAAAGTCCAAAAAGACAGACTAAGACTGCTGATCTGACTATTATGCAAATGCCTACGTGAGTATACCTAATTTCTTCAACATTGTTGCTGCCTAAAACTTGGACAATCCTCTAAAAGAAAAAAATAATAGAAAGCCCTGGGCATACATCTGCATGAAAGTACCTATAATGCTGATGCTCAGCTCAGACACTTGCTTATGGGGAGAATGAGGAACCGGGACCTCCATGAAGCAGCAACGTACTGAATTTCATCAGTGCTCAGAACAGACCTCTTCATTCTTCTCCAGCAAAGTTGATATCAACCTCTAAAGCAGCAGCCAGAAATTACCAATCTAAAAACATGACGAGTTCAACCTCACCTTAACTACAGGTAAGTCACTGTTCCAGCTGGTATTACCCACTTGCCCCCACTACCCTACGAAAGATACCTGGTGCATTTCAGTTCTATAACAAAAAATATTCAAGCCAACCCCACATTAAGAATTTCCATTTCTTTTGTAAATCAGAGTTGAATTGACTTTAGTTGGTGTTTAAGTAGCTCTTTGAGTGACTTTCTGGGCTAAAACCTGATACCAGCTAATTTCATTTGAACTTACACAAAATGAGAGAAGTAAATTTGACAGTAGTAAACGTGAGAGGTAGACAGTCCCCAAATCAATGTCATGTTTTAACATTGGGCTCCTCCTCTTTACTGATAAGACTAAATCTAAAAGCCCATTAATTCTTTCTACGTGAGGTTGTTAGACTTCTGTGCCTGAAACAGATTAAAAGAAACAAAGAGAGAATGGTTGCCATGGGAAATGGACAGAATGTAATGGAAGGAATGAATAAAAATTAGGGAGTACAGTACCAGTGTGGGGCCATGTCGTATGGGGGAAATCAGCAGAAGCTATAGAAACATGAAACAGTCATTGTCTTGGGCACAGAACCACAGTAAACATAGCAATAACTGTGCTAAAAGCACTATGAGAGATGGTCAAGTCAGCTCTTGAGGAAAAGGTTATTGGTATTCAGTAGTCTCTATCTCACATTGACGAAGTAAGTAAATGGTATACTCTAGAAAAAAGCTCTACTGAGAAGTGTTGTTAATGCAATTAAAATTAGAGAACACTAAAAAAGTAAATTATTAGCCACCCTCAAAATCTGGCTATCCAAATATGGTCATTCCCAAAGGGTTACAGATGGCTGGGTTTCAACGTAGAATGTTGGACTCGCTAAAACCATGATTGGAGATCCCAGGATGTGAACTGCTGATGTTCCATCCACCTTCGCACACAGTCTGAACCACCTTCCACGCTGTCCATAGAGATTCTCCCTTCTCTCCCACAATCCCACACTAGTCCTTAAATGATCAAATGTGGACTGTCCGCAGTATACATATGTGCCACCTATTCAGTGTTCTAATTAGAAAAGGATGCTGAATTTTATTGAATGCTTTTTCTGCATCGATTGAGAGGATCATAAACTCCTTGGTTTTGCTTCTGTTGATAAGGTGGATAACGTTTATGGACTTTTGAATATTAAACCAACCTTGCATCCCCGGGATAAAACCTACTTGATCACGATGTATGACTTTTTTGATAAGCTGTAATCTATTGGCCAAGATTTCGTTGAGAATTTTTTGTTTTTGTTTTTTTTTTTGAGATAGAGCCTCAAGCTGTCACCCTGGATAGAGTGCTGTGACATCACAGCTCACAGCAACCTCCAATTCCTGGGCTCAAGCCAGTCTCCTGCCTCTGCCTCCCAAGTAGCTGGGAC
>CAUYON010066448.1:0-43164 GCA_963573935.1 Arctocebus calabarensis | reverse complement strand
CGAACATGAACCCAACCCCTTGACTTCTCTCCCTACTTGCATTTCATTGTGTGTCTCTCATGTGAGCATGTAGGTTTTAATCTGCTAGTTTCATGTACATGTGATGCTTACTCTTTCCATTTTTTTTTTTTTTGAGACAGATCCTCAAGCTGTCACCCTGGAGAGAGTGCTTTGAGCATCACAGCTCACAGCAACCTCCAATTCCTGGGCTCAAGCGAGTCTCCTGCCTCCGCCTCCCAAGTAGCTGGGACCACAGGCGCCCGCCACAACACCCAGCCATTTTTTGGTTGCAGCTGTCATTGTTGTTTGGCGGGCCTGGGCTGGATTCGAACCCGCCAGCTCAGGTGTACGTGGCTGGCGCCTTAGCCTGCTGAGCCACAGGTGCTGAGCTAGCTCTTTCTATTCTTATGACACTTTGCTTAGAGTCTCCAAATGGAGGCAGAGGAAGCCAAACTATAGCTCTTTGCTGATGATATCATCTTTTACCTAGAAAATCCTAAAGTCTCAACCAGGAAACTCATAAAATTGATAAGGAAATACAGCAGTGTTTCAGGATATAAAATCAATTTGCACAAACCAGTAGCCTTCCTATACACCAACAGCAGTAAACCCGAGAATCAAATCAGACACACTCCCCTTCACAATAGCATATCCATCAATATACATGAATCTACAGGAAATGTTGAGTTCATTTATAAATGGGATGAGTATTTTAAAATCATCTTTTTTCTACCTTTATAATATGCATTTCCAAATGTATATTTCCGAATAGTGCCATAACATAATGTTTTTTTGTTTGGTTGTTTTTTGTCATGCATGCTAACTTCAGGATCTGAAAATTTAACTTCTATGTTCAATTAAGTGCAGCTCTCTGTAGATCAATTGTGATTAACTGTAAATAGTTAAGCTTATAATTGACTTTATAACTTCAAAAAAAATTAATTTTGTGTTAATCTGTCCTACCCTGTGACTCAGAATTCAGAACTTTTCCTAGATACTCCAATATTAAAAAAAAAAATAGGTGGCAGATATTGTTATCAATCTAACTATAAATCACGATGAGTTATATTTACATTTTAGTGATCTTTGCATAACTTCTAATGTGACATACCCATCCTCCAATTTTAACTCTCTAGATTTAATTTATCCACTTGAATTTCTCTTTTCAGGGAAAACTTGTAGAAAGTGAGAATTTTCAGAATAAAAGTGATAAAGTTCTTTTGTCCAGTGTTTAATTGTGGCAAGTACTTGAATAATAATCATTGGCTTTAAAACTGGTCCAATAACATCATCTATAACATGGAAACAGGAAAAAAAAAATTATTGAATCCCAAATAGCCAAAGTAATACTTAGCAAAAGAATAAAGCTGTAAGTGTCACACTTTCCTCATATACTACAAAGCGAAAGCAGCAAAAATTGCTTGGTATTAATATAAAAACTGGCATATAGACCAATGCAACAGAACAGAAAACCTAGAAATAATCAACATGTTTACAGCCAACCAATTTTGGACAAGGTGCTGCAAACATACACTCGGGGAAAAGATACTCTCTTTAATGAATGGTGCTATACAGGTGAATGAAGCTAGACCCCTATCTCTCACCATATATAAAAATCAACTCAAAATAAATTAAAGGCTTAAATGAAAGACTCAATATGATAAGAATGCTGGAAGAAATCATAGGGGAGATGCTTTAGGACATTGATCTGAACAAAGATTCTATTGCTAACATCTCAAAAGCATTGGCTAACAAAACCAAAAATAGACAAATGGAGCCATATTTTCCAACTAGGCACTGATGTCTATAATATACAAGGAAATGAAATAACTTAACAGTAATAAAATACTCCCATTAAATGACTCCCATCAAAGGCTCTGAATAGACATTCTTCAAAAGAGGACATACAAATGGCCAACAGGGCATATAAAAAAAGACTCAGCATTAGTCCTCATCAGAGAAATACAAGTCAAAACTGCAAGGAGATAAATATCACCTTCCCCAATTAGAATGGGTATTATCAAAAAGAGAAATAATATCAAATGCTGACACAGATTTAGAGAAAAGGAAACAGTTGGTGGGAATGTAAATTAGTACAGCCATTATGGAAAATATGAAGAGGTTTCTTAGAATCTAAAAAGAGAGATTCAGCAAGTCCACTAATGGGTATTTATACAAAGGAAGGTAAATTGGTAAATCAAAAGTATTACCTGCACCTCAGTGTTGACTATAGTATTGCTTAGAAGGTTGATATAGAATCAACCTATGCCCATCAACAGATAAACAAATGAAATGATGTATATACACAAAAGAATCAGCAGATAAATGTGTCCAGAACAGGTTAAAGAATAATAGGGTATATATACACAAATGAATACTATTCAGACATTAAAAAGAATACAAAATTTTCATTTTCAGCATCATAATTGGAACTGGAGGTCATTTTGTTAAGGGAAATAAAGCAGGCACAGAAAATCAACAATTGCATGTTTTCCCTCATATTTGGTAGCTAAAATAGTTGAACTCATGGAGGTAGAAAGTAGAATGCTAATTACCAGAGGCTGGAAAGGGATGGGAAGAAAAGAAATTAGGTTGATTAATGGGTACAAACATATAGTTAGATAGAAGGAATATGTTCTAGTATTTGATACCACAATAGGTTGACTCCTGTTAACAATGATAATATCATATAATTCAAAATACCTAGAAGAGAAGACTTAAAATCCCCTCCCCCCAAATGGGTAATGTTTGAGGTGATAAACACCCTAAATACCCCGATTGGTAGTTATACATTTTGTGAATTTATCAAAATACTACATGTACCCCTAAATATGTTCAATTATTATCTATAAGTAAAAAAAAACAAAAAAAACAACCAAAAACCCTTGAGATAAATTACATCTCCCTTTCCAAAAGTTCATACCAGGCCGGGCGTGGTGGCTCATGCCTGTAATCCCAGCACTTGGGAGACTGAGGCTAGTGGATTGTGTGAGCTCAGTTTCGAGACCAGCCTGAGCCAGAGTGAGACCTCATCTCTAAAAATAGTTGGGCATTTTGGCGGGTGCCTGTAATCCCAGCTATTCAGAGGGCTGAGAAAAGAGAATTGCTTGAGCCCAAATTTAGAGGTTGCTATAAGCTATAACACCTGGGCACTCAATAGAGGGTGACAAAGAGACTGTTCAAAAAACAAAAACAAAAAAGGAATGCACTCTATGATAGACTTATTTTGCAAATTAAGAATCTTTTCTTAAGAAAGACAATCTGTATGAAGCACCACAGGCCACTTGAGTTTGAAGTGGTAAATAGGAATATGTACCCAACCAGAGACCTTTGTAATTAGGGAAAATATTTTTTCAACATGTTTTTGCAAGATTGATTCAATTAGCATGTTCAGTGGAGAGTGGAATTCTAACTTTTCTTTTTTATAACTTATAATAAACTCAATTATTTTTTGGGTTGCTTACTTTTGCTAAGCATATATAAACCAGCAAATATTGCCTGGTTTAAAATTAAACATACTTCAATGAGAACGGTAGCTCCTAATTCCTCTCAATTTCTAGCCATTTTACACTGTGGCAACAATTTCATGCTAAGCAAGATTAATATCTAAACATCAAATTGCCTAAGTGTATAACATATATTAAATGTACCCTTGGTACACATGGCATAATGTTAATAATTCTAATCTTATTGTCTTCTTTACTTCCTTTAATTGAATTATAATTTTAACATAGTAGCATGATTGGACAGCTGTGTTTAAAATAATGGATACTCACTGTAGCGTAAGTCTACTTACACACACACACACATATATCACATCAGTGAGGCAAATAAGCCTAGTAAGAAAGTAGTAAGGGATGTCTATTAAGCGATCCCAATGTGTTATTTGCAATAGCAACAATCTACTAGAGATAATTGTCAAGGCATAGACATTTGCATTACAAATACTCTTATGTACTGTGGACAGATCTTGACACTATAGTCTGTCTCTTCTTCTTTATCATATCTATGGCCAAATTCCTCCCAAATGAAGGTGAATTATATAGCAGAAATTGACAGGAAAAATTCAATCTCATAATGAATACTGAGTAAATATATATTTTCCAGGCTGCTCAGGCAGATAGTCTTATCATTATTAAACCACCATCCTTGCACACAGAAGATAGGAAACCCAGGTATTATGTCTTTGTTTCTAAGCTTTACTCATTTTGCCATACAGCAGTTCACAGTTTAAAAGCTGGTGATGTTCCAGAAGCTAATTTGTGAATCAATTGTTTGGAACTTGGAATGCATTTTCCCATGGAAACAATATGAAAAATGATGGTTGAGTTCCCGGAACTACCCATAAAAAATGTCTGCTTAATATGTCATAAACATTAATTCTAGAACCTAACCAAGCTGTAGAAAATGGGCTTGGTTTGTTAGAGCTTCAGCAGGCTATATTTTTCGAAAAAGAAGAAAGAACTTCAACTTATTTCCTACTCCACTCCCCATGTACACATATGAACACATTTCAATCTCCCAATATATGGATTTAAAAGTAAAGAAATTACAATACACGTGGATTTGTTCTCATTGAACTGAGATAGGCTACATCTAGGAGAAGGCATTGGAATGAGGCAGAATTAAGAAACTCAAAGTATGGAAACCTAAATGAAACCTAGTGTGTGTAAAGTTGCCAACAAAAAGCTCAAAAAAATGCAAAAAAAAAAAATTAAAATACATGGTACTGAATAGACTGTAAAAGTATGCTTTTTATTTATAAGCATTAAAAGAGTATAAATGTTTTTGTTACATGGATACTTGGTTGAAGTTGGGGATTTTTGCACCCATAACCAGAATAGTGTTCGTTATATCTGATAAAACTATCAAAAAATCAGCAAAAAAGAAAAAAAGAACCACCTCATTAAAAAGTCGGACGAAGACATAAACAGAAGCTTTTCAAAAGAAAAATGACAAAAAAAAAGAAAGAAAAGAAAAGAAAAAATGTACATCATCACTCAGCATCAGGGAACTGCAGATTGAAATCACAATGAGACCTTGACCTACCCATTAGAATGGCCATTTTTAAGAAGTTGAAACAGAGTAGAATCTGGTGTGTATGAGGAGAGAAAAGAATGCTTTTCAAGTTAGTACAACCTCTTGGAACACAGAATGGAGAACCCTCAAAGATATCAATGTAGACGTACCATTCCACCACCACCTATCTAGCTAAAGGCAAAGACGTCATTTTATCAAAAAGGCACCTGCATTCAAATATTTATTGCAGCCCAATTCACAATTGCAAAAATGTGTAATCGATCTAAGTGTCCATCATTTCATGAGGGAATAAAGAAATGGGATGTGTATATGTGTACATAGATGATAGATGGATAGACAGATAGCAGGTAAATGAGAGATAGATGGATAGACAGATAATAGGTAGATAATAGATAAATAGATACGTAGATCGATAGATAAATAGAGAGCACATATAGATACAGGGCACTCCAAATGTTGCCATGCATAGGGAAAATGAAAAATTGCAGCTAAATAAACCTTTATTTACAAAAATTCATTATAAAATTTTATAAAATATTTATAAAATATTCTCTACATGTTGGTCACCTCTTTCTACACACACACACACACACACACACACACACACACACACGAAGTCCTCTGTCCCACTCATGGAGAATACTTTCCAAGATGTAGTCTGTTATAATTTTCCTTATGTAAGAGGGATTTGGCACGTGTTTGCCTGTGTGTACGTACACTCACTATGGAGTACTACTCAACCACCAAAAGTATAAAAAGGAATGAAATAATGTGTCTTGCAGCAACTTGTATGGAACTGGAGACCATTATCCTAAGTGACATAACTCAGGAATAGAAACACAGACATCACGTGTTTTCTCAAATAAATGGCAGCTAAACAGTGGACACATAGGGTCAAAGATACATAAGGATCTTTTCAAGCCAGAGAGAGAGGAGTAGGTGGCTGGGGTAAAACTTATCTGTTGAGTACAGAAGGACACTTTTTTACAAGGTATGAGCATTTTCTGATTTCAGATGGGGACGTGCATTTCAGTTTTCTCAAATTGTTGGCAGTTCTGCACAGTTCAGGAATGACTATGAATGCACTGAGACTATTGTTTCCAAGGTCACAATAAATTTTCATGAGTATGTGAATTCTATAATGCAGAATCCATGAACAAGGAGGATTTGTTTTGTTTCATTGTAAATATAGTGGGTAAGTTAGGAATCACTAAGTTAGTGTAGATGCAAAGTTATCTGATGTAACAGACAGCACCGTAAACTTGAATGTCTTAAAGTAACAGTAGTATTTTTCACCCGTGTAACTTGTCCACCACGATTTGGTGGCAAGTATTTGAATGTGAAGTTCCTAGTTGGTGTAATTATTCAGCCAACATCACAATAGTTTCCATTCATCATGCCAGAGAAGAGGAAATCTCAGGAGCCCACTTCCACCAATTAAAAGCTACGACCTGAAAGTGGCCTGTGTCTGGACTCATAATCCAGAACCAATCACATACCCTTAGCAGACCACAAGATGGCCAGAGAAATGATCTCACTACCTACCTGGAGGCAGGATGAAGTGTGCAAGTAGCAAGCAAATCAGAAATATTTGCTGACATTTTCAAGACTACTGTGTTGAATAACCCCCGGGAAATTCTCATTGCTAATTTAGGAGATCTCATGTTGAAAAGGGCAGAAAAAAATGATATTGAGTAAGGATCAGAAATTCAAATGCCTAAATCACAGTATTTGAGGATTGGCTCTGAATGTGTTTGTATAGGTATTTTTAGCTATAGTGTGTAGTTACTTACTGTATAGAAGAAAACAATGGATTCTTCTCTGGAAAAATAGACTTGAACTAAGGATTTTACCTGAAGCCTTTTGCTCTCACCAATATGATGGAAAATCAATTTTATGGTTCTGTTGTTGTCCTTGAATAGTACAAGAGACCTCCTTTCATAGATCAGATCTTCTTCAGACATCCTCAGTGCATTTCCACTAAATCAAGCCTGCGTGGTGAAGTGAGTAACCTGAGATTTATTACAGCCAGTGGACTCAAAGGCTGGTGTTCCTCCCGTTCCTCATCTGTGCTGCCTGAGAGTGCTTAGTGGTCACATACTTCATTTTCTGGTCGTTAAAAAACTAGATATATTTTATGTTAATTTAAAAAATGTTTCAATTTTCTGGCTAAAAAATGCTCACAGAATTTTCTTTTATAAGAATTCAAAGATTTGGTGTGCCGAGATTTTATATTTCCCATAGCATAAATTCTAGTGTTTCGTAAGATTTTTCCAAAATAGAAGTAAAGATATTTAAAATTTTACTTGAGATTTTTTTTTTCAAATTTAACTCTTTGTATTTGCTGCCAATCAGTTAAAATCCAATAGATTCACTATTAGGAACAGATATAAATTCATTGATAAAGTATATACAACATTCATTTTATACTTTTTATCTTACATGTATAATATTTTTGAATAAATCAAGTCTTCTGAAAAACAGACTTTGTGTATATATATGTATACATATATGTATAAAAACTTTGTGCATATATATGTATACATATATATATATATAAAAACTTAAAACTGGGCTCAGCACCTATAGTGAACCAACCACATACACCAAAGCTGGTGGGTTCGAATCCAGCCTGGGCTTGCCAAACAACAATGACAACTACAACCAAAAAATAGCCGGGTGTAGTGACAGGAGCCTGTAGTTCCAGCTACTTGGGAGGTTGTGGCAAGAGAATCACTTGAGTCCAAGAGACAGAGGTTACTGTGTGCTGTGATGCCACTGCACTCTACCCAGGGCAACAGCTTGAGACTCTGTCTCCCCCCAAAAAAACAAAAAACAAAAAACTTAAAACCATTTTATTCTAGTAACCTGATTTTTTTCCACAAGATGAGAAAAAGTGTCATATACATGTAGGTAATTTCTTCATTAAATTACATTTGGATGTAATAGTTATTCTATACAAAATTTTTTTGTCTGCATGTCGTCATTTTAGAGGACATGAGTATCCTTTTCATTTGTCTTATCTAGGAGCAGTGTATATTTTTACCTGATTAATCTATTATTTTATTCATTGTGCAAATATTTACTGAGTCACACTATACACCCGCCACTGCCTTAGGCCTCTGAGATACAGCAATGAAGAGGCATACGAAAACCTTATACTTGGTAAGGGTACACTTTATTGTGGTAAACAATTCAAAGAGCCCAGCATATAATATGCCGGGTGGTGAGAAGTGCAATAAAGGGAAATAAAACTGGAAAGGAAAATGGGTACTCTTATGACTGGGTCTATGTCTCAGAATTGGTAAACTATACTTACACATTTATACATTTATTTGTTTAGTATCATTATGCTTAGTATCATTGTTTAGTATCATTATGTTTTATAGCTTATAGGTTGTCAGGGGCAAGGGAAAGGAGAGGAGAGAATCTTATAAAAGAGACCTTTAGCTATCAGCATGATGAGACAAACGCACCGTCCACCCAGAGCTTGGCGCTGTTTGTATCATTGACCTAATGCAGCAGCTGCAGGAGCTTCTTCTAGAGAAGTGATGAAATTAAGTATTTTAAAACTTTCTCACTTCTATTTATCTTCTTGCCTCTCATGGGTTCATCCAAGGGATATGAACTTAAAAAAAATGCATAATCTATAAATTCAGAAAGAAGAATTTTATTTCTTACCAAGGGCTACAGCCTGCAAGGTGGCCATTCTGATAGGCTTGAAGTAGCTTCTGGCAAAGATCAGATAAATACTTCAGTGGAGGCGGGATTAAGGAATTGAAGCTGAAGGGGCTGGTCTACAGGTTACAGGAGAAGCTATGCTGTTCAGGAAGGTGGTCCTAACCCCTGCGTATTGAACACACATGCACGTTACATGAGACCCATGTTCAAGGGGTGGAGACGTAACATTGAAATGCTGCAGTCCGGCCTTATATGTCAAAAGGTTTTTTCCGGACATAAAGGTATTGAAGTGCTGGGTGAAACCAACTAGGACCAGTTTATGATTAGTGAGATTATCACAAGAAAGTGCTGAAATTAGTCTCTTGTCCATTCAAAGCTGTGGTTTTGGCTTGTGGAATAAGTGGTGGGGCGGTATCTGGCAGTGAAACTGCAGACTATTTCCTTAATAATATTTATCACGAGGCCAGTTCTTGTTTAGATGCTAGAAAATAAGAGAAAAAGAAAAGCAGACTTGTAGTAGTTAGAACTTGGTCTATTTTTTTAATGTAAGTGGTGTTTGACTTAACTTTTGTCTGGCATAGCTTTAGTTCCTGTTTATAATTTGGTATCTTATTGCCACACACGATTCATTCTGTCAATCTTATGATCTCTATTTTAATATTCGAGCCGGTCGATTGTGTGTAAACTGTAAAAGGGAAGAGGCATAAACTCTGGTCTGTCATGACCAGGAACTCGGTTTTAAGGGTTCTCTTAAACGCTCTTGGCCAAGAAGGGTCTGTTCAGAAGGCTGGAGGCTTAGGATTTTATTTGTAGTTTAAAAGACTAAAGTGTTACCCTGCTGAGTTCAGTTACTAAACATTTTTCAGGTGTTAAAACATGAAGTGAAGCATTAGGTTTTGGGGGTTTTGTTTATTTGTATGTATGTTTTGGTAACAGAATAAATTTAAAATTGATGAACTTTGTTTCTTTTTTTTTGTGGTGGAGTACATCTCAAAACTGTGACCCTATGTAGAGTGCTGTGATGCCACAGATCACAGCAACCTCAAACTCTGGGGTGTAAGCGATTCTCTTGCCTCAGCCTCCCAAGTAACTGGGACTATAGGCACCCATCGCAACACCTGGCTAGTTTTCTTGGTTGCAGTTTGGCCAGGGCTGAGTTCAAACCCGCTACCCTCAGTATATGGGGCCAGCATCCTACTCAATGAGCCACAGGTGCCACCCTGATTTAAATGTTCTTAAGTGTGCTGAACTTGATCTCCCCAATACTGGAATATCTCATTTCTAAGGGTAGTTACACTGTGTGATATAGTGTCAGGTTGACTCTATATGGATTTAGTTCCTTGTAGTAAAGCATATTTTTGCCGTTGGAACAAACATATCTATCCCTGTCTTTTTCTAATATTATATTAAGCCAGGTGTGAGCTTGTGACTGTGGTCTCAGCTCTTTGGGAGGCTGAGGAAGGAGGATCCCTTGAGGCCAGAAGTTTCAGACAACCTTGAGCAACATAGGAGGCTCTGTCTCTATAAAAATAGAGCTGTGGTGGAGTACATCTATAGTTTTGGCTACTCGGGAGATTGAGGTAAAAGGATCACTTGAGTTAATGAATTCATTACAGTGAGCAAGAGCCTATCTCTAAAAAAATAAAATTGAATTAAACATAGATAAAATACCACAGTAAGCAAAGTTTCATGGGTTTCTATTCAATAGTGAACATGCAAGGGGTTTTCTAGTATTCACGTAGGTTCATTGCTATAATTCCCTTTAACTTACCATCATTAGACAAATACATCCCTGAAGATTCTCATCCTGGGTGGAAAGCTAACCGAGTAGCTTTGGAAATCCACACCTGCAAATCATATTGTCTGACTTTGTGGTTTTGAACAACAGCTCACATTTGAAATCAAAGTTTCCTTTGTTTGCCTGTGTCATTCTAACATTTCTTGTGTGACTCTTGGCAATCCTATGGTTTTCTGACTACAACTCAATGGTAGGGACTCTGAAGGAGTTCAATGTAAACCCTGAAGACACCTTTTAAGCTAGATGTCTAGCTATTATGTTGACCTAATTTTAGGTCAAACTATGACTATAAAACTTTGAACTGTGGTAAAAATCTACCCACATATATTTTGGACAGCTTTTTGAAAATCTACCCAGATGTATTTTGGGCAGCGTATTGACAAACTCATATAAAATTTAGATAATACACATCCGACTTTGATGTCTTTTGTTTTATTTCCCCAGAATAACCTCCACTGCTATCTTTCCTGTTCTCTACAGTGTTAATAAGGCAATTGAGTAGGTATTGAAATTTTTCCAAGGTATTGAAATGAATGATAAACCTCAATACTGGCTTTAATTCTACAGATATTGTAACATATTTCACCTGAAAAAGTAGGTTTCTAGAAAGCAATGTGTCAATTGGACTAATTCCTCAGAGTTTTATGTTTTGTTAATATCAGGAATCCAGATAATACTAAAATACATTTTGCATGTACAATTTTATTCCCATGATAACTCTTCTACGAGTCTGTGAGATTGGTTATGGCAGGTGTATGCAGTTCTTTGGTTAGAATTTAAATCGGATTTAAATATTTCTTATTTTTACAATTATATTTTATATTCTGTGATACATTACAGGTTTGTTTCTGTGATTTTTCTTGAGATATAGCAGGGTAATGAACCTCAATTTACTTTAGAAATGTAAAGAGAATAGTTTGTGCAGGTACAATTTACTTGTGCTTTTATTTAATGATGTAAAATAATTCAAGGAAGCTGGACTTCATAAAGTAACTACAAATGGAAAATTTTCCAAACTTTCTTAGCTATTTGAAGTTTCTCCTATATTAAATTGTGCAAGTTTGAGAAAACTACAATAATGTATGCTTAAAAATGTAGAAATATCCAATTTGAGCAAGCTTAAGAAAATTAAGATCATATATATTATTTGGAGGAACATTAATATGAGCTTTTGGCCTTTGTTTTTAATGTAAAATTTTATAATTATAATGAGCACATTTCAGAAAACTAGGAAGTAATGATCCACTTCAAACAATATGTAATGAATTATAAATGAAAATATTTAGAAACATCGCATGATAGTCTGAATATCAGATTTAACTATCAATAACTGGAAATTTTAATAGCATAGCTAGAGCAAGACATAACAATTAAAACCTCGAAACAGACTTTGAATACTAAAGTTGGGACTCATAGGAATCTGCATGTTAAAATACACTCACTCATCCACACAGACACTTAAATGGACAAATCTACATTCATTTGTAATCCTTAAAACAAAGGCATGTCCTAATAAGAAAACTGAAACAATCATTGATTATCCTTTGTAATTGTCTATTTTATATTGCTGTTGTTTTATAAAATGAATTACATGTATTTTCTTAGTTAAATATGATTATTCACGTTGCCTTGGTTAATAGTCTGAAACATATAGTAGAAGTTTGTTCTAGGATTCAGGACTGGCAGCAAGTATATGATTGAACTCGAAACCAAAGACAATTGTTCTGACTTTAAATCAACTTTCCAGTCCACCACCAGATATTAATAAATGAGCACATCTCTGAAGACAAGTATTTGTTGCTTTTTAAAATATATCTAAACACAATGAGTACTCTGCTTACTATACGTCTTTTAACCACATTACATAATTTAATTATTTTCTCTTCAAAATGTTTTGTTTAATACTCTTGATCAGTTCATACACTTAAAAAGATGAAGTTTAGGAGACAAAACATCGATTTCCAGCTGTCCAACCAATATTCTCAAGGGCGTCAGCAAGTCTCTTTAAGATCTCCCATGCAATGTAAAATGCTCAGATTGAGACACAGCAGGGTAATGAACCTCAATTCAGACCTGGGAGGCCTCAGACCTGGGAGGCCTCCAACTGCAGCTGCACATTTAAATCCCAGGCAGGGGGTGCTTTAATTGGACCTGATACTATTGGCAGGATTTTGTTTTATTATTTTTAATTTTTTAAATGTTTAATCACTTACAAATTCATGTAACCATTATGAGGGAAATCACATCTGGATTTGCTTTCATATGGATGCTGAAAAAAAAAAGAAAGAAAAAATATGAAGGTATGTGGGAAAATAGAAGGAAAAAGAAAAGGAAAGAAAGGAAGGGAAAGGAAGAAAAGTGGGGCTGATGGAAACAAAGAGAAGAATAACAATATAAAACAACATGGTGTTATAACTATTGGGGCTGCCTGATTTATACATTGGGGTCATTCTTCCGGAAGTTTTTTAGAGTTGCAAAATTCCTTCAAAAATGATAACAAATGGGTGGGTGCCGGCTCCATATACTGGAGGTGGCAGGTTCCACTCCGACCTTGGCCAAAAACTAAAAAAAAAAAAAAAGATAACAAATATAATACACTTTTCTTGGTTTCCAGTTCTACAAGCTGTAGTTGGCGTGGTGCCGTCCTTCTTTCCTGCCTTCCTTCCTTCTTGCCTCCTTTCTTTCCTTCCTTCCTCCCTTCCTTCTTTTATTGAGACAGAGTCTCATTTTGTGGCCCTCAGTAGAGTGCTGTGGCATCATAGCTCACAGCAACCTCCAACTTGGGCAGAAGCAATTCTCTTGTCTCAGTCTCCCAAGTAACAAGGACTACAGGCACCCACCACAACACCTGATTTTTCCTTTGTAGAGACGTGGGGGGGGGGTCTCACTCTGGCTTAGGCTGGTCTTGAACCTCTGAGCTCAGGGCAATCTACTTGCCTCAGCTTCCCGGAGTGCTAAGATTACAGGCATGAGCCACCACGCCCTACCAAGCACTGGGTATTCTGATTCAATACTCTAGTCAGTAGTTCCTAGAGTGTAGTGCCCAGAGAAATGTCATTGCCAGGGCATGTGTTTAAAGTTCAAAGTTTTCAAATCCACTCCAGATACTACTGAATTAGAAATGTTGAAAGGAGGCCTAGAATCAATATTCTTAAAAACCTTCCCCATGATTGTGATTTATGCTTAAATTTGATACCCACCAGCCCTATATTGGTGTTATATTTAAATACCCAGCTTATTCTACTATGCAGGTTGTGCTGAGAGCCATGGGAACAGATGATCTATGGACTAAATAAAGCCCCTAAGTGCTGATTTGGAAAAAAGTTCCAGTGGTCCACGTAGAAGATTAAACCATCTACAACATTCCCTTAAACCAAAGCCTAATCTTGAGCAAGGCTCTAATTCTCTTCAATTCCATGAAGGCTGAGAGAGTTGAGGACGTTACAGAAGAAAGGTTTGCATCTAGGAGAGGATGGTTCATGAGATGTAAGGAAATAATTTGCTTCTTAATGCAAAAGGAGAACGTAAAGCACAGAGGATGGTAATACAGAACTTACACAAAGTTATCTACAAGATCTGCCTAAAGTAATGGACGGCTGCTACACTAAACAACAGATTTGGAATGCAGACGGCCTTCTTCTAACAGACAGTGCCATCCAGGACGTTTTTAGCTAGAGAAATGTAAAAACAGCTTCAGGCTTCAACAGACAGGCTAACTCTCTTGGTAGGGCCTTAATGCAGCTGCTGATTTTGAGCTAAAGACAATGCTCCCTTTGAAAATCCTAAACCCCATAATTTTTAAGGGGTTTAGGATGCCCCCACAAAGCCTGGATGTCCGCACAACTGTTTACCATGTGGTTTACTGAATATTTTAAGCCCACTGATGAGAAAAATAAAAAAGGTTCCTTTCAAAATATTACTTCTCATTGACAATGCACCTGGTCATTCAACAGCTTTTTCACAAGCTGGTTAAAGTTCTTTTTCCCGCCTGCTAAGGCTGCATTCAGTCTGAAGTCCATGGATCAAGGAGTAATTTTTACTTTGAAGGCTCATTATTTAAGAAATACATTTTAATAAGTCTGTAGCTGCTATACAAATGTGTCCTCAGATGGATTTGGGAAAAGTAAATTTAAAAGCACCAGTAAAGCATTTACCAGCTAGATACCATTAAGAACATAAATGACTCAAGGGAAGAACTCAAAAATAAACAGAAGTTTGCATGATTTTGCGGGGTTCAGAACTTCAGTGGAGGGAAGCAAGTCCACCTCTCCATTTGCAGAGGTGGTACAGGGAGCAAGGGAACTGGAATTAGGAGCAAAGCCTGAAGATGGACTGAATTGCTCCAATCTCATAATATGCCTTGAATGGATGAAGAATTTCTTCTTGTTTGAGCAAAGAAGGTGATTTCTTGAGATGGAATCTACTCCTGCTGAAGATGCTGTGAACATTATTGAAATGACAGCAAAGGATTTCAAACATTACATTAATTTAGTAAATAAAGCAACACGAGGATTTGGGAGAAGTTCTGTATGTAAAAGGCTGTTGAAAATTAGCACACGCTATGGAGAAATCTTTCATGAAAAAAGGGTTAATTAATGTGGCAAACTTCATTGTTGTTTTAAAAAATTGCCAGAGCCACCCCAACTTTCAGCAACCAACACCCTGATCGGTTAGTAGTCATCAACATCAAGATCAAACCTTCTGGGCGGCACCTGTGGTTCAAAGGAGTAGGGCGCTGGCCCCATATGCCAGAAGTGGCGGGTTCAAACCCAGCTCTGGCCAAAAACTGCAAAAAAAAAAAAAAAAAGATCAAACCTCCCATCAGCATAAAAAAAAAAAGACTAAGACTTGCTGAAGGCGTACATATTAGCAGTTTTAAGTAATAAAATATTTCTAAATTAAGGTCTGTACATTATTTTCTCAGACATGATGCTATTGCAGACCTACTAGACTACAGTATAAGGTAAATATAACTTTTCTCAGCCCAGGGAAAGAAAAAAATTCATGTTACTTGCTTTATTGTGATATAAACTTTGTTTAAGTATTCTGGAACTAAACCTACATCTCTGAGGTGTGCTGTAATAATGATTGATGTACAGGGAGTAGATGAAAACTCTGCCATCTGCCCTTGTAATTTTTCTGTAAACCTAAGAATATTCTAAAATAAAAATCTTTTTATTTTTTATTTATTTGTTTTTATTTGAGATGGAGTATCTCACTTTCTCACCCTTGGTAGAGTGATATCATAGCTCGCAGCAACCTCTAACTCTTGGACTCAAGTGATTCTCTTGCCACAGCCTCACGAATAGCTGGGATTACAGGCACCTACCACATTGCCTGGCTATTTTTAGAGATGAGGTCTTGCTCCGGTTCAGGCTGGTCTTGAACCTGTGAGCTCAGGAAATCCACTTGCCTTGACCTCCCAGAGTGCTGGGATTACAGATGTGAGCCACAATGCTCAGTTTAAAATAAAAATCTTACAATGATTTAATATTTTAAATTTGACTTCTGAAGCAAGATATATAATTTATTCAACATTTTGTAAGAGATTATCAAAGGTATTCTGTATGTTTATTTTTAAAAAATTATAAACATATGATATTATTTTTTGGTATGAAATGTTTCTCCCAGGACTTTAAAGGTAGGACTTTAGGGTTTCAAATTATTGCTTTTAATACCAATGAGAGAGGCTGAAAACTAAAGTTTGTTGTTTAAGAGGTTTTGGTAGGTAACCTGATATTCCTCTAATGAAGAAAAGAAAGATTAGGTAGCTTTTCAGGCTGCCACAATTGTCACACTAGAAATACAGAGACATTTAGAAAATCTAGTTCATATGAGATATCTAAGGATTCTGTAGAGTTTCTCTAAGGTCCCCACATACTTCTATTTTTAACTTGACTCATGATTGCCTTTACTATCCATTTGGGTCTTATTTAATTAATCACCTTTGTACATCTCAAAGGAGCAATACAGTTGAAAATTAACAATGGAAAATATTAGATGATAAAATTGACTACAACAGAGATATTATTTAGAATTTAGCAACAACATTTGTGGGGATGAGTTATCTTTTAAAACAAAGAATAGCTGTAGTGCTCGCTGGCTTGTCTAATGGAGTTGGTTTGCCAGGATATTTCCTATGTCATCTCTGTATCCCTATCTCAATTGACAGATCTTGACTTCTTTCCTATTCTCAGAGAACATGCTGACATGTCTTCGACTCTCCCCACCATATCTACTTTCTCTGAACTGCCCTCAGGGAAACTGACATGTCAGCTTTTGACTCTGAAAAGGATCGATTCATCGCTGGGAGTTCATTTCTCTTCCATACGACTCTTCATTATCTCGTTTGAGTGTTCATGTGCAGTTGTATTACCACAATTATAAAAAAAACACAAACATCATTTTAGTCATGATTTCTTAATTCAATTAAGTGGTTTCTCAGAATTATCATTCAAAAATAAAACTCATCTCTGAAATTATCGTATTATTTTTCCCCCAAAAAATCTACTGTGGCTTTCAAATTTTCATTGGATAAGTCCCAAATAATGGCGGAGACATGAACATTTAATATAGTTCCATGAATTACATGTAATTGTTCTATCCATATATCTGTTAAACTTAGTCTAGGTACAGGTTGACAACATTGTAAAAATTAAGTGTACCATGGTACACGGTGAGATTCCCTCCTCATCATTGCTTTAATTTTTTTTTTTTTTGACTTTTTGGCCCGGGGCTGGGTTTGAACTTGCCACCTCCAGCATATGGGGCCGGCACCCTAATCCTTTGAGCCACAAGTGCCCCTTCTCATTGCATTAATTTTTAATAAAACTATAGTTTCTGGAGGTATAGATTTCTGATACTCAATGTACAGTTCTTCATTAACATCTAGTCAGTTTCTAAAATGGATATCTATAATTGTACACACAGAATAACATTCATTATTTAAACCATTTTTTTCTCACTATTAAGTTAACAGAATCTAAACCCCCTGTATAATTTTGTTTGAAAAACCTCCACTGAGATAGATGGAGGATAAAGTCTTATCCGGGATGTCAACAGAGCAAGGCACAATGAAGGGGTCAGAGGGAGAGCAATGTTGGTTGGTGAAAAAGAGTTCCAGAAAAGATTAGTCATCAGAAAAGGGCCAGCCCTTAGGAGTTACTACAGGCCTGGGTGGAGTCCAGTAGCAAATTCAATAGGCAATCCTGACTCAGTAATGTTTAGATATAGAGGGAGGAAGTCCCAATTTATGGGAATTAGGCTTGTCAGGAGAGACTGATATTTGAGAAGTGGAATCTTCAAGAGCACCAGGAAGAAATTTTTTCTGCCCGAGTGGCAGACTATAGGAAGAAACAAGTGTCAGAAATCGCTGTCTATGACACAGTGAAGTTTTTTCCTCTTTGAAGAGGAAGCAGACACAGTAATGTGTTTGAATCATATAAGCAAACAGATTGCTCATTCTCTGACAAAATATTGGAGCCAAATGCTTTTTAAATAATAGCCAGGAGTAGAGTGAGGTAGAAGATATATTTAGTAGCAATTAGAAGAATGTAATGTTCCAAGCACTGACATTAGAACCTAAGCCAAAATATGCAAGCTAAAAGCTCTTCCTATTAAAGACAATATCAAAATGTGGTCTATGAAGTTTTAGTCTCCAACAACTGGTTCCTTGATCAATGTGACCAGCTGATGTGACATAGTTCCTAACTTTTATCAAACCCAGGAGACTTTACTGAATAGCATAGGAAACATTTATTTTTGCACTTTTATTGTTTGGAAAGTCAGCTTATAAAGTGTCACTGCTTTTCCTAGATAAAGACTCACAGTCAAAATATAGTAAAACAAGAGGGGCGTCGGTGCAGGAGAATTTACTTACAAATACATGCAGCTGTCACACACCGTAAAGAGCTCTTCATCTGTTAGGAGACAACGGAGTTTAAAATGGAACTATCCAACCGCGGTCATGTATCCCAGCTGACAGCGAGGGGAATTTGTTACTAATGGGTTCCCCTATGTCAGGAATTTTCAAATTTTTCTAACAGTGATTATTTTTTCCATTCAAACAAAATTTTTTTGTGTAGCCTCAATTTATACAACTGTTTAAATTGTCATAGTTTGACTGACGCTGATGAGGGTAGGTGATACTGAGGACAGTCTGACCTCACAGTGGGGGAGAGAACTCTGGGGGCTTCTAGGCCTCTCTGGGATGTGATTTCAAATCACTGTCATAATGCACCTAAAATTCAGCCACCAAATTACTACAGTCTCACCTCACATTCGGCAGTTTGTTTAAAGTCATCTGGAAGTCATTTAGAGTTGTTTTTTATTATTTATTTTTTTGCATTTTGCCCACCTATTTTTGTATGAAAATGACAAAGGTAAGAAACATTCATGTAAAAATGAATCAGCTTCTTATTCTAATTTTTGAAATGTATTTCCCAGATATATTATTTTAATAGTTTGTCATGATTCCTTTCAAAAAATATCCCTTGTGCATGCGTTCATAGCCACTTATGTGCTTCCCTTGTACACAAAGGAAAAAAAATAAAACATACTAACTTGAACATTGTTTTGTCCACCTAAAATAAATCCTAGAGAGTCTCCACATTTCAAAATATAAGTTATGTTTTATTATAAGTTTCATAAAATTTTAATGTTTGTATAAAACAATGTTTATTTTATCAATTTTTTGACTAAAATATTTCATTAATGACAATTAGTTAATGACCACCTTTGTAGAGAAATATTTGCCAGTGTACCCAGTTGTTTATGTAGCATAAAGTTCTAGAGGTAGACATGCTGAATAGATAATTTCAGAATTTCTTTTCAATCAGCTATGGAGACTCATATCAACAAGGATTGAAAAGAGAAATTTTCTCCACAAAACTCGTTCACCATGGGATATTTTACTTTTGCCAACAATTTGTATTCTTTAATACAATCATAGAATG
Organism: Arctocebus calabarensis; assembly: GCA_963573935.1. Taxonomy (NCBI): domain Eukaryota; kingdom Metazoa; phylum Chordata; class Mammalia; order Primates; family Lorisidae; genus Arctocebus; species Arctocebus calabarensis. The sequence goes on along the minus strand of CAUYON010066448.1, from coordinate 23,691 downwards.
AACTTATTTTCATAGATTCAAAGATGGTTCTTTTTGTATTTATAAACTGCTTGCTCAGATTGCTATCCTATTTTCTAATTAATACATATGAACTCTTCAAATAGTGAGAAGATTAATACTTTGTAGATGGTTTGATAACAGTTTTCCACTTTTATATTTTTAAATTTTATTTCTGAATTTACAAATGGTTATCTTTTAGGATTTCTGGATGTGATATAAAAACTAATTTTGAGTCATTACCAGCATCAGAGACTCTTTTTTATGTTGACTAAGTGCCCATCAATTTAGGAGTGAATAAAGGAAATATGGTGTGTGGGCACACACATACCCCAATGAAGTACTACTCATTATAAAAATGAATGAAATAATGTCTTTTGCAGCAAGTTGGCTGGAACTGGAGAGCATTATCCTAAGTAAAGCATCTGAGGAATGGGAAAACAAATACCACATGTTCTCACTAATAATAGATGTTATATACAATACCTGGTAGCAATACATTTTTGACAATTTTTACAGTTTTAATATATCATTTTTGAGGATGTCTCAAAATTATACAACCAGATATTGACAAATTCATAATTTCTAAGGAGGTTATATAATACACAGTCTGTATTCATTCTTCTCCAGGAAGTGGCTCTGGTTAGCATGTGGTTATAATTCTCGCATACTTCAACATTAAAACCTGCTCAATTTTGGACTATTATAGCCTGTATTCCCACTGCTAGCCTTCTCCATTTCCCTCATTGTTCTTTTAGTATACAGCGTACAGCGTCATCTCAACACTTAACTTAAACACATGTTTCCATTCTTCTCTCTTACTTGTAGAATGTAATCTTTGGGAGAGTTATAATTTACGTTTTCTTTCCTCATGTAACCCCATAAACTAGAAAGTGACTAATACAGAATTGCTCTTCAATATATGTTGGTGTTTGGATGAATGAATGATTCCACTTACTGTAATTCACATAACACATCAATAAAGAGGAACATAAGCAATGGAGCATGAATTCCATATTGATAGTCTTGTAATCGAATTTTGCAAAACTTATTTAACTTTTCTGAATATTTAGTTTAATTTTTTATTGAAACACATAGAGAACTTTCTTCTTCCCTCAACCATGAAGAAAGAATATCATTTCTTTTCTCTGTGTTTGAAATAATCCTGAAAAAAGTAAAAGTGTATTATAGCCTCAGATATATATATATTTTTTTTATTTTTTTTTTTAAATAGCACTTTTAGCTTTTGGCTCAATCTCGACTAACTGTATTATGTTCAAGAACCCTATCAGTCTCCTTACACTTTCTGAAGTTTCCTTGTACTGCTGTGACATAATGACTATTTTTACCTTTACATACTGGATCAAAAAGTCATATACAGAAGCATTTAATTGTTGAAAAGTATCTAGGAATTATGATACCTTATAATAAAGGGTTATATACTCATGTATAGGGTACAGGGCCTAGCGACATTTCAGTCAACAGTGAACCACATACAAAATGAAGGTTTCAGAAGGTTACAATACTGTATTTGCTCTATTTTATGAGACATATAGTATATTTACCTTTTTCAATGTTTAAATATATCTAGAAACACAAATATAAGATTCAGTATAGTGACATGCTATCCAGGATGATAGCCCAGGAAAAAAAGGCTCTGCTCTGTAGGCCAGGTGTGTGGTAGGCTATACCCTTAAGTTTTGTGTTGGTAACTTAGTGAAGTTGGCACAATGATGAAGTTGCCTAAGGATGCATTTTTCAGAATGTGTTAAGCAATGCATGACTGGTAATGTGTTTCACAGCTAATATGGAAGACAGAATGTATAGCATTGCTTTTAATATCACAGTGCAAATGTGTAAGCCTTCCTGATAACATGATACAATTATTGGGCAATAAAATACTATTTTAAAAAATTATTTTATTTATAGAGAGAAATCCTATTGGTACTACAATTGCTCTCTTTATGTACAGGGTGAATTTTAACACAGACAAGATTTCAAGTCAAATATTGTCAAAGCATCTTTACTTCTAGTCACTCTGTTGAGTTACTACTCAAGTGAAGATAGTTAACTTTAAAATATTAATAAAAACTAATATTAAACATTTTTTTAAAAATGAGGAATAAAATATAAATATAAAATTTTGTTAAGATTTTTTATTTGTTGGTTTTCATACAAAGACTTTTTTATAAAAAATTCTTTGTAGATCATTTTTCTATCATGATGAATATTATTACACAGATAGTGTTTTGTTTTTTTCCAATTTATAAATTTATCATTATTTATTTCACTTGATCTAAAAACAGCCATTTAGAAGATAAAACAGATATAATTACTTGCAGTTCTAAAGTAGACATAACAAAGTTTAGAGAATTTCCATCACATGTGCAGGTCAGACATGTACAGGTCAGACAGCTAATATGTAGCTTAGTCCTCAAATTGGAATTAGGGTGTTTTATTTCTGTACATGTCTGGTCAGACAGCTAATATGTAGCTTAGTCCTCAAATTGGAATTAGGGTGTTTTATTTCTAATCCTCGGGTTCTCCTACCATAATGACAATCTCAGTATGTCTGACATATTTGACACTCCTTACCTGTTACTTCATGAAATAAAAATAATCTGATAAAGTAATTATTAATGTCCTTACTTTTTAGATGGCAAAATTGAGGTGAAGAAAGGAGAAATAGGTTTTTGTTAAGGTAAGAGAGCTGACAAGGGGCAAAGTAGCAACTGAACACAATTTTGTTTCAGTCAATAGTCGATCATCTTTTCTTTATGATGCATAACCTTGATCAGTCTGTTAAGTGGATATTCATTGTTTTTAGTTGTGTTTGTACAGTTTAACTATCACCGCACTAAAGTTAAAGAATAAATATTTATGGAGTTATTTACACACTATGTATACACAACCCCTAATCTACCATCCATCCTTGTCTCTCTCTCTCATTTTTTAAAAGTTGTTAAGCACTATGCCAACTGCTACCAAATGGAAAATATCAATGTGCTCAGGATTCACTTGCTTCTTCCCAAGTTCAAAGGACATGCAATCTTATTCTGAATGAAATTATTTCATTGATTTTTCATTGTTTCAAATGAGAAACAGTGTCTCCAAAAAAAAAAAAAATGCCTAGGCCATCTGAGAATTAACCAGTGGGGTGATGACTTTAATATGATTTGTGACTGTTCTTCAAATAGAACAGAGAAAATTAGGAATTATTTCCCGTAAGAATGATGCTGATTGTATCTTTTAAGAAATCTTGCCAGAATTGAAGCTATATTTAATTTTCACAAGCCAAAATAACTTTGTCACTTATATGGGTGGTGAGATTTTTTTTTAAAAAATCTTTATGAGAACTTATTTGGATAAGGATTAGAAATAAACCCCATTTGTGAATATTGTGAATAGTGGTCATCTCAGCTTCATTTAATTAGTTCAAACCTGCTCAAGACAGAATGAGGTAAAGCTCTCATGTTCTTTTTTTTTTTTTTTTTTTAATTACCTAAGTGCCTATGTTGAATTAGCATACGGAATGGGGTAACTGTTTCCCCTAAGGTATAAAATCTAGATCTTTGGCAAAAAGATAGGAAAATTTCTTTTCCACCTGCTCTCTTTGTTCTATTAAGTGGTTAAAAATGCCAATCTGCTTACAATGGGATTGTAATTTAAATTCAATATCAACATACTAATTCTCTAAATTCATTAAGGAATGCCATATGTTAAGAACTTTCAAAACAGAATTCGTCTGAAGGATTTTTAAGGATTAAGACTATACACATAAAAAGGAATGACTAGGGCATACCGCAATTCAAGAAAAAATATTAATTTAAATCATGAGTATCAATGATGTTCTTTTAATATTTGAGTTAAACATCTTTTAAAAATAGGGTCGCTTGAGTTTAGGAAAATTGCTATGTGATGGAAAACAAATGCTTATAAGTTGTCAAGATTATAAATAACATGCAATTTTTATTTCTTTATTTTAACTACCTTGATTTTATTCAACATTGATTTGAATGTACACATAAATTTGCTGATTGGAAGATATAGAATTATTGAGTATATATTGAGTATTACAATCCCATTGTAAGCTGGTTTTGAACCCACCACCTCCGGCATACGGGGCCAGCATCCTACTCCTTTGAGCCACCGGCACCACCTGAAGATATAAAATTATATACTATTATGTAATTCTTTTGACTCCCTTGAGTTTTATCAAAATAGAATGTGTATAGGTTTCCCACATTAAAGACAAACTTTACTTGACATTTAAAAGGCTGTTTATTAAGTCTGTGAGTGTATATCTTTTAGAAATACGTTTGCTTTTTCATCCAAGTTTTGACATGTGTTTAATCTGTCTCTGTGCACCTAGAACAATTCTGTATGGGGACTTGTCTTTTAATCTATGCCTTCAGTTGTGTTTGCTAGATCCACTATGGGTTTAATGAATTAAACACATCCAAGAGGGAATTCACAAATTCTGTCTGTTCCAAATATTCCATTTGTATCTTGTAGCATAGTATCACAAAAGCAATTGTACTCTTAAAGGTTAGAATAGTTTTGTTTTAAACAGCTTGGTCAATTAGAAAACTTAGGAGGCTGGGTGTGATGGCTCACAGCTGTAATCCTAGCACTTGGGGAGGCCGAAGCCAGTAAATTGCCTGACCTCACAGGTTTGAGATCAGCCTCAGCCAGAGCAAGATCTCGTCTCTAAAAATAGCTGGGCATTGTGTCAGGCACCTGTAGTCCCAGCTACTTGGGAGGTTGAGGATCACTTGAGTACACAAGTTTGAGGTTGGTGTGAGCTATGACGCCACAGCACTCTACCAAGGGTAACAGTGTCTCCAAGAAAAAAAAAAGAAAAAAGAAAGTAAAAGAAAACTTAGGAGATAGGAGAAAAGAAGCAAAGACCAAAACAAATTTTTATCTCCTAACAAAAATCAAAACTCAGTTGATTCAAGTTAATTGCATTTGTTAAAGATGATTAATTTCTCTATCAGAAGGTGAGCTGCTAAGATTTTATTCTTTTTATCAACTGTAACATTATAAGGGTTTTCATTTGAGTCAATAACAGTTTGACTATTTCATTTCCTGGCTTTGCAATTTGATTTTAAAATCTAGATTAATTAAATTCAACAAAAGTGAAATATAAACATTTACCAATATACACACTGATAGTATGAAATTAAATGTCCACATTTTAATTTTTGTGAACTATTTTATTTCAAACTGTGAAAGAAGCTTTAGATCTTTTCCAAAGTACACTCTAACTCCCAAAGAATTTGGGAAAGATTCTCATATATTTTATACTTGGAAAATAGAGACATAAAGCCTAAGAGTATCTTGGAATTTTGTTTCAGATGCAATTATTCCCTAGAAATGAATACCAATCAATATAATATTATTTAGTATTTTAAGTAAACCATCTTACATATAAAATTTATTGAGAATGTAAAAATGCTTTACTATTGATGCATTTTAGATAATAACACTTTGTTCTATTACATTTATTATTATTTTATATGGTTAAATATAATGACACATTTTTATATCTGACTTTGTGTGATAATACAGGCATACCCACTCTGTAGTTCTTTATCAATACAAACATTTGATTTTTCCAGATAGAAGAGGGACATTTTCTGGAATCCTAGGAAAGGTATAAAACAGGTTTTAGAGAAAAGCATGAGCTCTGGTGACCTTCAACCCAGTCAGGTCTGTTTATAGAAGATAACAAGCAGTTCAGGGTGCCAGTGACAGAGACCAAAATCAGTACAAGTGTGTGTAAGCGTCACATCGAGAGACTGAAATTTAACCAACTACTTCAGAGCCCAGTGATAAAACTATGAAAAATTGCAAAGAAATTCATGTTCTCGTCTGAAACAAACTCTAAATTCCTGTGCCATAAAAACTGACATTCCATGATTAGTGTCGTCATCAATGCCAAGATGAGGCTCCTTCAGACAGATTCATGGCCTCAAAGGCTGGCTTGGGTGTGTGTATTAATTCTCTACAAATTTTTATAAATTAGCAACTTAACAACACAGATTTATTATTTTACAGTTGTGTTGGTTCAAATCCAAGATGGGTCCCTCTATGCTAAAGTGAAGAATTTGACCTGGATATATACCTTTGTGAAGATTCTACCTGTGAATCTGTTTTCCTTTCCTTTTCTTCCTTGGCTTGTGATGCCTTTGTCCTTTTTCAAAGCCAAAAATGGGGGATTTAGTCCTCTTCATATAACATCCCTCTATTTTTGCTCTCTGGCTCTCTCATCCATTTTTCTGATCTTTATGATTTCACTGGTCCCACAAAGTTAGCTGATTACAGGCTTTTTCTTCCCCTCCCCCTTTTTTTCATTCAGCATCTCAAACAGGTTCCATATCAGGACATAACAACTTTGGGAGGCCATTTCTATGCCTACCATAGTAGAAGAATTCAGAACAATAGGAAAAAAACAAGGAAGACAATTATCAGAGAAGTTGGCGACTAGTATCAATTAGGAAATTTTTTATATAGCCAATATTTCAAAATATGATACAAACATAAAAAATTATTCTTGTTTTATTTTTTACTTGTGTAGCAACAACTTCAAAGGTAGGATGAGTATAGGTGATAGGTACGGTTGAATATTTGGATTCAAACACATTTCATTTAGGATCTACTTTTTCAGGGCCGACTCCTTTCTCAGACAGATTTTCTTTCAAAGTCACAAACCCAGTTCCCAGTACTGAGCATGAGGGGTACTGGTAACGGAAGGTGGACACATACACAGGAGCTGGTGGTGAGTGGCTGGAGATCAGCAGCTCTCTTTTTTGCTCCTTTCCTTTTCTTATTTTCCTTGGAAAATTCTTGGCTTTTCAGCCCAGGCACAGCACTGTTTCCTGGCCTCTGTATCTCCACCACCCAGAGAGCATGCAGGCCTTCTTGCTTTCTGCAGCACACACTTTGGTGGAAGCTGTCTTGTAGTCTCAGTGCCTTCATCCAGGCTCCTACCTGACACCACTTTCCCCTTGGACTTGGCTAGAATGGTGATAGGGGGGCCTATATCCCATACAGTGAAAATAATTTGAGTTGCTCCTTTGTCTGCTATTCCCCAAAATACTGTGTTGGATGCCTATGACCTTCAGTCCCTCTCAGAGACAGATCTTGGTTCCCTTAATAATAATTTTTCCCTTTAAGACAGTTAACACCAGGAGAGAAAAATAAAGGAATCAAAGGCCCTGGACAGAGAGAGTGACTGTATGTCAGCTTCCAAGTCACCTTTGCTTCTGATTTCAAGTTGTCTGCTATGCATTGACTCACTTTACCAAACTTTGGGCTTTGTTCTACCCAAACCTCTGCTTCCTCACTGCTTGCTTGACACCATTGTTTCGATTCATGGGACTTCTTGACTCTGTAACCCCAAATATGAACTTGTCATGCCAGGGGCTGTGGGACTCACTTTCTTACTGTCAGGAGACCTCCATTTCTTTCTCATACTTGGGAGAAAGTAAACAACTACCATAACTGACACATATTCTGGGTAAATTGATTCTACCCTTCTTCTTACCGCTCAGACTCTCCACATTCATTAACAGGTTGGGGAATCCTTATTCTTCCCTACCACTTGGGAAAGAACAATCGCTATAAGATCCCAAGGGGTCATATAACTCCCAAACCAAACTTCAAAGGGCTTTGAACCTTTTCTTATACAAAAACCCATGTTTCCATCAATATCTCTTTTTTGTCATCATAATTATCAAGGACTGTGAAGAACCTGAGGTTTTACCTTGCTTGCAAGCTAATAAGTTGTCCAACCACAGTTTCATAGACGTTGGCAGACATGAGATTTCCAGGTGAGAGACAAATAACTTTATTATTAATCTTTATTACAGAGCAGGCAGCACGAGCATCATGTTTACCCATGTGTCCCTTTATGCTCTTCCAAGTCCCACGGGGCCGAGTCAGAGATGGGTCAAGGTGAATGCCGTACACACACTGTGACTGCCTGACGGATGTGGGACACTGAGCTTAGAAAATCTCAGTGTTAGAAGGGGCTTCTAGAAAAACTGTCCAACCTCTGCCTCCAGAAGGGGAATTTGTTATTATACTTTTTGGCAAACAAATTTGTTCTTTGCACTATCTCCCAAACCTGTTTACACTATTAAAATCCTTGACAAAGGGACAGGACAAAAGCTGCCATTTGTTCTTTATGAGATATACAGAAAGTGGAGGACCCGTACGGAATTGTCTCTCACAAGCACTTTTATCATTAATCAACTACCTTGTAGTATCAGACAGTTCTTAAATTCTTTAAACTGGTCCTTTCCACATTTCTTAATTTCTTTCCCTTTACGTTGTTCATGATATTTGATCTCCTATTAGCCACTGAATTTTGTTTGGTAGAATGTAACATCAATCACTCTCTTTATAATTCTTCCTACTTCCACACAATGCCTGTCATTTTATGAGAAGTTTATAAATTGTGGGTGATAGACCAGCATTTATTTTTCGCATGGGAGTGCTGGCTTTGATCGCAGTCATTTTTCTTTAAGAGTTTGTACTGACCTGACTGTATCTGTCTCATTTTTTTTTTATCCTTCTCTTTTGACATGTATTGACTTTCATTGGTTCCTTGGCCTACATTTTCAGGGCTTTATACTTAGGTTACATTTTCAGTGCTTTATACTTAGGTTACTATTGCTTTGTATTTCTTTATTGTGTAATACCCATAGCACTTCAGGAATTATTACCTTCACTGGTACAAACAGTGGAAAACCTGATGCTTGCCCTCAAAGGAGACAACATCAGAGTTATTTTTTTCTAATAACATCTTCCCATTTTTTTCTTTAGCAGAACAATTGGTGCTGATATACATTGATGCCTTTTATAACTGTGAACTAACCTCTCAGAGAGCCCAAACCATAGGCCCTGCCTTTGACAAATATGATACTATGTGTGTGTAAATAAATATGGCATTTAAGGGTATAGATTCTGGATCCAGACTGCCTTGGTTTGAATGCTTGCTCTAATACTTATTTAGCTGTAGCCATGGGATGAATTATTTCACTTCTCCAGGTCCTAATTTGCCCATATGTAAAGTATGGCTTTCAAAGGGATGAAATACACTGATATTTGTGGCCTACAACCTATGAGGTACTAAATTATTTTTATTTAACTAAAATAAAAAAATAAAATAAATATTAATATATTATTTATCAAACTAATTCAATGCATTAAAATGACTTTCTGAACTAAAATTCAGCTTTTAGTTCACTTTTTCCATTTAATCATTATTTTCTTATCCGTAGTTCTGGACTCCTAAACTATTAGCGCATTGGCATGGGGCTATCAGGAGATGATCCCACTGAGGACCATATCCATGATTATCAAAGGCTTTTTTGTTTTTTTTTTTTTTTAGAGAAATAGAGTCTCACTCTATCGCCCTCGGTAGAGTGCTGTGGAGTCACAGCTCACTGCAACCTCCAACTCCTGGGCTTACGAGATTCTCTTACCTCACCCTCCGAGTAGCTGGGACCACAGGCACCTCCACAATGCCCGGCTATTTTTTGTTGCAGTTTGGCTGGGGCCGGGTTTGAACCTGCCACCCTCGGTATATGGGGCTGGTGCCTTACTCAATGAGCCACAACAGAGGACATGATTCTTTACAGTTGCATCTATAGGGAAAAGGCAAATTCGTAGGGTGAAGAGACTACAAAAATGTATCATGAGCAAATTTGGTTTTTTTTAATGATGTATTAATAGGTATCATCCCTACCTTTATGTAACTTGATATACGAGGTCAGGCAATTAAGTGTATAGACTTATCAGGGAAATAGTGCCACCTCCCTCATGGCTGAATATCATCCTGTTCCCCTCAAGGTACTTCTTTTGGCCATCCGGTGACTCTAGTAATATTCAGCAATGAGGTAGACAGCACTTTTTCTTTCTTTCTTTTTTTTTTTTTTGTAGTTTTTGTCTGGGGCTGGGTTTGAACCCACCACCTCTGGTATATGGGGCTGGTGCCCTTCTCCTTTGAGCCACAGGCGCCACCCAGCACTTTTTCTAGGATGAGTTTGGAACTTAGTTTTTTGACCTCTTATGTGCCTGACACTCTATGTTCATTATAGACTCAATTAAAAAAAAAAAAAGAATTTAAGTGATTGTCTTTCCAGAATGTCAGAACAACTGTTAGGACCAGTGGAAAAAAGTTAAAAATGTTATAGGGAATGATATAGGAGCAATTAGATATTTTTATTCTTTTTATAAGCACACCAAGAGCAAATTCAGGATCAGATGGAAGGGAGAGACACAGGGAAAGGAGGATGGAGAGAGAAAGGCATCCTTCTCTGGTACTTAGACATTTACTTGCAGCTGCTCTGAGCATTGAATAATTCACTGGGGAGACAAATACAGCCTTAAAGTTCAGTGCTCATACTACCAGGAAAAGACCTAAAAACGATCCTGTAATTTTATGAACCTGAGGGTAAATAAGAGATACTGTTTTATTACTATATTCAATATATTATCTTTAATTATTAGTTTTATGAGAATTAAAAATTAAGTAACAAAAGGAAGAAACACAGTTTTTCTGTTTTTGACTGAGTAGGTGGATTTGAAAACCTAATCTTGATGCTGAAAATCCTTTTGTCTTGGTTTCGTCTGTTCTTAAAATTTCCTGTTGTATTTTGAAATTCCCAAAATGAGTGTTTCATTTCTAGAAGTTCTGTTATAATTTTTTCTCATATTATCTGTCTCTATGCAATTTTTCATTCAGTCCTGAGTTGGTTTTTTGTTTGTTTGTTTGTGTTGGTTTTCCATTTGCCATCAATCTATTGATCTTTCTTGCCATCCATAATCTGAACTCCACATCTGACATGTCAGCAGTTTTCCCTGTGTCCAGAGAACTATTGTTCATAAAACTACAGGATCATTGTGTCCCGTTAGAGTTGTCACAACAGCCTGTTTCTTCGTATTCCCAGAGTTCTTCTGCTGGTTCCTTCTCATTTCAAACCTCTTCTCTCAGCTCAAGATGGCTTCGTGGTAGACCCATCCTCTTCTCTTGGGAAAGCTGTTTCTCAATGAAGAGAGGGAGAAATCCCTGGCAGCAAAGTTGAGTTTTACATGGGAAGATATGACAAGGGCAGGGACACTGTGAGCCTTTAACGTCTGGTCTCCTGCATCTCCCTGATCCCCCGTGGTTGTCACTGTGGTTGGTGCACAGGGTGTGAGAACTGAGCCCACACAGGTCCATCAACAGCTGCAGAGGGTGGGCTCAGTGTGGTATGAGCATTGTCTTCATCCTGGTTGAGTGGCAGTGGTTTAGTCACTGCACAGCAGCCTGAGTGTCCATCCTGCCTAGATACTGGCTGTGTGTGCATGAGGCAAGGGGTTGTCATGCCTTGCTAAGGTCCACTGGTATCAGCATTACCCAGGTGATGGTGCCACTTGGATAGTAGCAGCAGATGCCTGAGCCACAGGTGTTTTCTCCATCCAGGTCTCATGTAGCTGTGGCTGAGCAGAGTTACCCAGGCAGGAACAGCAGGCCCTGGGGTCACGGGCACCTGCTCTGCCCAGGTTCCCCAGCAATGGTTTTGGCATGCAAAAGTGCCTATTCTCCCCAGTCCCTCCCCAGCCCAGCGAGGGTGATGAAGAGACAGAAGCAATGGATCTGACCTCTGGATGGAGGCAGTGCTCTGAGGCTGGAACCTCAAAATGGCACCAGCCATAATGCCCAGCGGACCAACCTTCTCTCTGGAGCAATGCCACTGCACAGTCTCCAGGCAGCTCCCTTTGTCAGGTCAGCAACCTGCTGTGACCGACAGGTCCTCTCACAATTCTGATTTGAAAGTCTGTAGGGGCAGTGCGGAGCCTTTTAGTTCTCTCCTCTGTCCCTTCTCCCAGTGTGGGTTCCATTCCCAGTATGTCTGGTCCTACCTAGCAGGTTCCCCCACTTTCCTCTCCTTCATTTTGGGAACCTTTCATCACCTCTCCATTGAGTACCAGTGCACTCTCTAGAACACCAATGCAAAGGTTCTTTGAGATGGAATCTCTCTCTGTTGCCCCAGGCTAGAGTGCCATGGCGTCATCATAGCTCACAGCAGCCTCAAACTTCTGGGCTCACACGACCCTCCTGCCTCGTGCTCCACTCCCCAGTGGCCAGGACTATAGGCATCCCTAAACCCCTGGGATAATTTTTCTATTTTTAGTAGAGATGTGGTCTTGCTTCCGCTCAGGCTCTTCTACTTCCTGGGAGTGGTGTGTGCGGCCTGCTTCTCGTCTGTCATCTTGCTAGGCTCCTCCAAAGGTATTTATAATTTTGTGTGTTGACTTTTACGATGTTCAGATATAGTATTTAATTATTCTAATCATTAATACTGATTTACCATAATTAATTCCTCTCATTTTAACCTACATTAGAATGTATAAGTATATTTCAAAAGCCAGTAATTGTGGCTTTAAGTCTGTTGGCTCAGCCTTTATCAGAAATGGGAAAAAATAAATTCATGAAAAGTTAAGCATATTCCTTTTGTTAAGTGAATAGTTATCTTCCATGGAATGAAATGTTAGTACTGCATTTTGACCTGGTTAGTAAAAACTGAAGCCATTATTTTGGTGAAGAACATTTCTGAAATGTTTATCTCATTTTCAAATAGAGCTTGTGTTTTTCAGCCTTACTTAACATTTTCTTCAAAGAATCCATTAATGAATGTGTTACCTACCCAAGAACAAGAGTAAAACCTTTAAGCCTTGATCTAATTTGTAATCTCAGGTTTACAGAAAATATTAGTTGAAATAAGTAAAAAAGATCAAAATATTTGTTACTAAAAGATCATGACTATGTGGGTATATTACATACCTTCTTCTTCAAGTAATCAAAGCTAAAAATGGAGTATCTGGCAAACTGAAGGAGAAAATGATTCAGACACTAAAAGTCAAAAGCCAAACAAATGCTTCTGCCCCTTGCAGAAAGAAATCATTGCTTTAAAAACCAAGGACAAAGGGATAAGCTCAAATAAATGCCAGAAATAATGGTCTTTCATAAATAGTGGGTCTTGTAATGAAGCCTGAGAAGTCAAGGGCAAGAATTCTTCTCAAGGTCCAGTTTTCTAACAGTCTCATATCTTAAAGTAATGAAAATTCTGTGGGATAGTGTAACTTATAATTTGTCTGAAGAAATTAAAATCTGGATTTACTTACAAGATAGAAAACTAAAATCAAATTTCCTACTTGGTTTTCCATTGCATGTGATTTTCTGCAGAATATTGAATTTAGTCTTATTCCAATTATGCAAATGAAGGAGATAAAAAGTGAAATTTCCAAATATTAGAACATAGTTATCACCTAAATATAGTGCTTTGATTAATCACTGTAAAAATATTTTAAAGAATATATGTGATTGTAAAAGCCATGATTTAAGGTGATATATATGGACCTAAAATGTTATATTGACTCTTTGTTTTTATAGACTGTATGGATAAGTGACTTAAATTCTTCTTTTAAAACACTATTATGTTTGACATTAGTGCTCAGTGGTTAGGGCTCCAGCCCCATACACTGAGCAGGTGGATTCAAACCTGGCCAAGACCTACTAAACAACAATGACAACTGCAACAAAAAAAAAGCCAGGCATTGTGGTGGGCTCCTGTAGTCCTGGGAGACTGAGGCTAGAGAATCACTGAAGCCCAAGAGTTAGAGGTTGCTGTGAGCTGTCACACCACAGCACTCTACTGAGGGTGATGTAGTGAGACCCTATCTCCAAAAAACAAAAACAACAACAAAAAAACCCCTAACATTATTATATTTATTAACATATTTTTAACATTACATATTTTGGTAAGTCTTTGATATATATAAGACAGTTATAAACTCAGCTTCTAATCCTATTTTATTAATGTTTGCTAAATTTCTATTTCACTAAATTTTCTGTAATTTATAAGAACAAATGCTAAAATTGAAAATATTAATTAGGTGGGATGGAAAAATCATCATCACACAGATTAAGCAAGTGAACATCACAAGAGATTGGAGGTAGCTAACAAAGAGCCTTTGTCTTTTTTTTTTCTGGTTGTGGATGATAACCCAGTGCAGGTGCTCTACTGTATCAGATGCAAGCAATTTGGACAAAGAAATCTGATAAGTTTTGAGTTTTTAGAAGCCAGATACAAAGAAGACACTCTTTCCATTTTATTTATTCATTTATTTATTTATTTATTTATTTATTTATTTTGAGACAGAGTCTCACTTTGTGGCCCTCAGTAGAGTGCTGTGGCATCATAGCTCACAGCAACCTCCAACTCTTGGGCTGAAGCAATGCTCTTGTCTCAGCCTCCCAAGTAGCTCGGACTACAGGTGCTCGCCACAACGCCTGGCTGTTTTTTTGTAGAGACTGTGGGTCTCACTCAGACTCAGGCTGGTATCCAACATCTGAGCTCAGGGCAATCTGCCTGCCTTGGCCTCCCAGAGTGCTAAGATTACAGGCGTGAGCCACCGTGCCCAGCCCCCATGGCATTTAAAGATGCAAAAGAACAGAGACTTTTGAGGTTTTGACAATTCTAATTCTGATACAGAAGTGTGATGATGCAGATAAGAAAACTTAACATGGGCTTTAACTTTTGGACAGATTTGAGATAAATCAGAATTACAGGAAACAATGACTAAAAATAAAGACCTAACTATTTCGAGGAAATCAAAACTCATCCAGGTCTCACTGATTTGGACTAATCGTGGGAAAACATCACTTTGAAAGAGCTCACCTATAGCTTAAACTTTATCTTAGAATTGAAAACAATGTAACTACAAATGTGGAACCTCATATTAATTGAAATTAAAAAAAATCGATTTAAATATCACTCCCATGATATTTCTATTCTTTATTCTTCCCGAAAGTGATTTGCACTCTTAAGCATCATCTCTAGAAAAGCATACATTCCATGGTTCTCTTTGGCAAAGGACAATCGGAGCACTACTTTTTAAGCACTTGCCACAGCAAATTTATAATTGTCATTACCACGGAACACAATAACCAAAATTGGTTCCTATATATGTTTCAAATAATGCCTTTGGTGTTGAGATTTTATATAGTGATGAGTTGCAAACAACAGTCTAACAATCTATGAATTGCAAACAACAGTCTAACAATCTGTGAATGAAAACACAGAAGATAACTAGCTACCTGCTCGTTGAAATTTAGATTTCATATGAAATTTAATATGGTTCATCAAAAAATGATTATGTAGAATTCTTTTATAGAGTTCCCTATCTACTTTATTTTTATGTTGTCTGTGAGACCCATAATTCCTTCATTTGATTCATCTTTTTTATTAAGTTCATACTTGCTGAATGCCAGTTATGTGCCATGCACTGACCACGGGGCATCAGTCTAATTTCTCAGTGTAAAGCATACCTGTAGTATCTCCAAAACTAAGTTGATAAGAAGAATAAACATATTAAACATAGTTTAATCCCTTTTTGTATTTGTGAATAATAACTGAAAAAATAATTCCGTATGTTCACATAAATTTATTTAATCACGAATCTGGAGTAAACTGCATGCAGATTTGAAAACCGGCTTTTTTCGTATTGAGTTTCTGATTCTTAGTATCCTAGAAGAAATTCTACTTGGCATCCATTGAGTAAGTAGCATCTGTTGCCTATCTTCAGGAGTAAAAGTCCAAATACTCCTGCTCATTATATCTTGGTATGAAAGCACCCAAGGAAAATATAATGCAGTCAAGCACTAGACTGGACACTACCTTATTACACAGGAATAAGACAGAGCAAGGTCGGCTTACACAGTGTGGCCGCGACATTAGCCAGCTCTCGCTCTACCCTCTCCAACGGGGAAGCAGCGGACTAAAGAGACTGAACTGTACCTGCCTCTATTTCCAACAGACTCACGTTCAACTTTCGCTCACAAAAAGAAGCCGGGGAAATTTTATTAATCCTTTTTTTTTTTTTTTAAAGTTAATATAAAATTATAGCAAAAAAAGGAACCTGCACCTTAGTAACCAGCTGGAACAATCAGCAGTGGCGGCGGGAGAAAAGGTTTAATTTAGTTGATTTTCTGTGGTTGTTGGTTGTTCGCTAGTCTCACGGTGATGGAAGCTGCACATTTTTTCGAAGGGACGGAGAAGCTGCTGGAGGTTTGGTTCTCCCGGCAGCAACCTGACGCGAACCAAGGATCTGGGGATCTTCGCACTATCCCGAGGTGGGTCCCTGGGGCTCTCGCTGACATATCTGGGTTTGGGGGCTGTTCTCGCCAAAGCACCCAAAGCGAGTGAAGGCCGATTCCCTGCAGCCTTCAGGTGGCGCCAGGTCCACGGGCGGGGTTCGCTTCGGTGGCCCTGAAGGGTGCCCGATTTCGGGGGGAGAGGCCGCGTCCACGCGGGGCCCCAGCCAGCTTCTCCCGCGCGGTTGCGGGCCCGGCACTGCCCTGGGGGAGGGGAGGAGGCCGGCGCGGCCGCGTGCTCAGGTAACGTCCCCGGCGGGGCGGGCGGCGCTGCTGCGAGTGGCGGAGCGGCCGGCCGTCCGCGCCTCCCGACTTCCCCCTCTAGCAGGCGTTCCGGGCCCTGGGGGGTGCGCGGGTTTTCTCCCGGCAGGTGGGGCTCGGCGAGCTTAGTCAGGCGCTAATTCGGGCGTGCCCGCCTCGGAGTGGAGGAGGGAGGGAGTGGGTCTAGAGCTGGACTCGGTCATGCCTTGGGCGCCGGCAGGCCTTGCGTGAGGGGCGGGCAGGCAGCAGGCCTCCCACCCGCGCTCGCCGAGGGCAGCATGTGGCGCTCAGGCCGCGGGGATTGGGCGGGAGCAGTGGTGTCGCAGTCGCGGGGCGCCGACGCTGCCCTAACGCGTTCTGCACCAAAGCGCCAAGGTGGGTGGCACGATCTCTGGGGCGGTGGCGGAGCCAGCCGAGGGTTGCTCAGGAGTCTCTTGACCTTGGGTTGTGTAACCTGTTACCGAGTCGGCGGGATCGGGGAGCGGGGCGGAGGAGAGATGCGGGGTGGGGCAGGATTTGCACGCATTTGCAGGGTCGAGGCCCGTCTGACCCAGGACATAATACCTTTAATGCCATAAGCTTGAGGAAAGGAATCTGGGGGCCCCACTCGGGCCTCGGGCAGTCACGCGAGAGAGACGGGCAGATCGCGGAGAAGAGAGGTTTTAGGGGTCTCGCTGTGGAAATCAAGCCCACATGGAAAGCACAGGCGATACCGGGCAGCTTGGGCCTTGTTCCCGAGGGCAGTCACAGCAGGCGCGACCCGCTGCCTTCTTAGGCCCCTTCACGGGTCCACTGGCTCCCTCCGCACGAGTGCGGCGAGGGTGGCGTTGAGGCCGAGGAACCGGCAAGGCCCGCTTCATTGAAAGGCGGCGACCAATGAGCGCCTGCGGCCCGACCGGGAGCCTGGCTCCGGGGTGTGGGCCAATGGGCGTTTTAGGAATGTTGGCTACGCTCGCGGCCGTGCCTTGACAAAAAGCAACTGGAGGAAAGAAACCGGGCAGACACGTGCTGCTGAGACTTAAGGCATGTTGGGAAGTCCAGTGTCTAGTAGTACGTCTTGAATGATTCCATTGTAGAAAAACATGACCATTTTAGCCAGAATGCCACAGTTCTCACTTTCCAAGCATTGTATGACATATGTATGTAATGCTCGTGATGTGCCAGGCTAAGGTCTGAAAAGACTGTATGTTGTAATACAGAAAGCGTTGACACTTAGTGACCACTGGGAAACTTAATATTTCCTCCATTTCACAGATGGGAAGACTAGTACTTGTAATAGGCGTTTGATAAAGCGATTGTGATCAATGTTATTAGCTAAGAAAAATAATGGTTAAGAACAGTCCTAGAAAAATGAATAGCAAAAATTGTGAATGTTTGAAGCCTTAAGTAATTAGTAAGTACATGTTAATAAATGGGCATGGGTTTTGTTCCACTGAAGATCAACAAAAAAATATGTTCCAGAATTTAAGCTTGGGCTTTTTGGCTGTTTAGAGTTTACCGAATTAAAAGATGTTCAGGGTTAAAAAGTTAGCCGCCTTTCTTTAAATTTCTAAAAGCCACTTTTACTTTGTACTTTAGCTGCTTTAATGTGGCTCTTAAAATGATGGCCAAAGTTAAACTTTTAAGGATGTAGTAATCCCTTTTGGTAGAGTTCATGATTTAGTGCCATCCATTTTGTGGACACTTAACATTCATTAAAACACTGTAGAGGAACCCAGTTAAACAAGAACTGGAAAATCTTTCACACTGGAAGAACATGCAAGAAGAAGAATGGAAAAATATCTTGGATTTAACTCAGAGGTCCAGTGGCACTTTTTTTTTTTTTCTTTTTTGTAGAGACAGTCTCACTTTATCGCCGTGGCATCACACAGCTCACAGCAACCTCCAACTCCTGGGCTTAGACGATTCTCTTGCCTCAGCCTCCCAAGTAGCTGAGACTACAGCCGCCCACCACAACAGCCGGCTATTTTTGTTTTTGCAGTTAGGCTGAGGCCAGGTTTGAACCCGCCACCTTCGGTATATGATGGTGCCCTATGCGATGAGCCACAGGCACCGCCAGTGGCACTTTTTGTAGGAACATTTTTCAGTAACAAGGACTTGCTAGTTAGGTTCTTTAGTAGTAGGAGGTATCTGAAATAGTAAATGCTAACCTAAAATCAGTGGGCTGGCAAAGAGGAGGCTTTGGGGAGGGGGGTGCTAGCCCCAGAGACCCATGGAAGTTTATCAGGCATCTGGAAGAGTAATGCATACTGAACTAGTTAAATTCATGGCCTCTGGAATAACAAGATTTGAATTCAGATAGTATTTGAATAGCTGTGTGAATTATTTCCTCCTTTCTAAAATGGAGACAATAATGTTATCTATCTTGTGAGTGGTAGTTGTGAGGATAAATTAATGTATGTAAGATACCTAAAGTGTAACTTTTTTAACCTTTATTTTTTTATTTTTATTTTTTTCTTAAATACAAGGATAAATAAAATCTGGGTGGTGGGGGCTGCTTGCCTTATAATCCCTGCATTTTGAGTGGCTGAGGCTGGAGAATGGCATGAGCCCGGGAGCTTGGATATCAGTCATCACCCGAGGGCCCATCTCTACTTAAAAAAAAAATTAACAGGATGTGGGGCCACTTGCCCTATAGTGCCAGCTACTAGGGAGGCTGAGATAGGATTGTTAGAGCTCAGGATTTGAAAGTTAATGTGAGCCAGGATCCATCCTCTGCATTAGAGCCTGGGCAACAAGGAAGACACAGTCTCAAAAAACAAACAAACAAAAAAACTTTGTTTCCTTTATCAAGCAAACACTGCTAGAGAAGAAACAAATTGAAAGTCTAATGTAAAAGACTAGATTAGCCAGCTGCCACCTGTAATCCCAGCACTCTGAGAGGCCTAGGCAGGTAGATTGCCTGAGCTCATAGGTTTGAGACCAGCCTGAGCAAGAGTGAAACCTCGCCTCCTTTTTTTTTTTTTTTTTTTTTGAGACAGCCTCAAGTTGTCACCCTGGATAGTGTGTCATAGCATCGTAGCTCATGGCAACCTCCAACTCCTGGGCTCAAGCGATTCTCCTGCCTCCGCCTCCCAAGTAGCTGGGATCACAGCTGCCACTACACCCAGCTATTTTTTGATTGCAGCCATCATTGTTGTTTGGAGGGCCCAGGCTGGATTCAAACCCGCCAGCTCAGGTGTATGTGGCTGGCGCCTGTGACTCAAAGGAGTAGGGCGCTGGCCCCATATGCCGGAGGTGGCGGGTTCAAACACAGCCCCAGCCAAAAACTGCAAAAAGGAAAAAAAAAAAAAATAGCCAGGCGTTATGGCGGGCACCTGTAGTCCCAGCTACTCAGGAGGCTGAAGCAAGAGAATCACTTGAGCCCCAGAGTCTGAGGCTGTGAGTTATGATGCCACAACACTACCGAGGGAGACAAAGTGAGACTCTGTCTCAAATAAATAGATATATCATAAAATGAATGAAAAGAATAGATTAAACGGTCTTCTAGCAGTTCAGTGTAGTAACTTTCTTCCCTTTTTTTTTTTTGAGACAGAATCTCACTTTGTCACTCTTGGTAGAGTGCTGTGATGTCATAGTTCACAGTAACTTCAAACTCTCAGGGCTTATATCCTCTTGCCTCAGCCTACCGATTAGCTGGGACAACTGGTGCCTGCCAGGATGCCCGGCCGATTTTTAAAAATGGGTCTTGCTCTTGCTCAGACTTGTCTCAAACCTGTGAGCTCAGGCAATCCATCCCTCCTTAATCTCTGAGACTGCTGGGATTGTAGGCGTGAGCCACCATGCCTGGTCTGTAGTAGTTTTTTTCAAGGACAGGAATAAAGGTCAATGGAGAAATTCTGACTGCTTCAGTGTACTCATCCTTTCATAGAATAGTCATTGGTTGCTTTATCTTTACTTGATAAAAATTTGAAAGCCCGGAGAGCAGAGAGAGAAAGAAGGAGGGAGGGGGGGGAGAAAGGAAGAGCAGAGAGAGGGAAGGAGCAAGGGGGTGGGGTCTTGGTGTGTGCCACACCTTTTGGGGGCAAGACATGATTTGTAAGCGGGTCTTTACCTAACAAATGCAATCAGTATAACCTGGTTTCTCACATCCTCAATGAATCCCCAACGATAAATTATTAAAAATAAAATAAATTAGAGCGGCACCTAAGGCTCAGCGAGTAGGGCGCTGGCCCCATAAACCGAGGGTGGCGGGTTCAAACCTGGCCCCGACTGAACTGCATCAAAAATAAGCCAGATGCTGTGGCTGGCACCTGTAGTCCCAGCTACTTGGGAGGCTGAGGCAAGAGAATCGCCTAAGCGCAGGAGTTGGGGGTTGCTGTGAGATGTGACTCCATGGCACTCTACCGAGGGCAATAGAATGAGACTCTTGTCTCTACAAAAAAATAAATAAATAAATAGAATAAAATAAAAAATTTGAAAGCCAAAAAAGTCCTTGCCACATCTCACTCTCAGACATTTCATTTAAATGTGACAGACTAAAAGATTGACTTAAACAAGTATGTTCGGTTATAATCCATGTTAAACATAAGGATATGGAAGGTGTTAAGAGAGTTGAGAGGCTGACATGTCTGAAGAGTGTTACTGCAGATGATTGAAGACATTAGGTAATGATACTGGGCGGCGCTTGTGGCTCATTGAGTAGGGCGCCGGCCCCAAATACCGAAGGGGGCGGGTTCAAACCCAGCCTCTGCAGAACTGCAAGACAGAAAAATAGCCGGGTGTTGTGGTGGGCGCCTGTAGTCCCAGCTAGTCGGGAGGCTGAGGCAAGAGATCACCTAAGCCTAGGAGTTGGAGGTTGCTTTGAGCTGTGTGATGCCATGGCACTCTACCCAGGGCGATAAAGTGAGATTCTGTCTCTACAAAAAAAAAAAAGTAATATTATAGGAAACATTTCTAGAAAAACACCTTTCCAAAACTGATGGAAGAAGAAATAGAAAACCTAAAATAGTCCTGTAACAATTATATAACTTGAATTAGGGATTACTCATCTAGACCCAGATGGTTTAATTAAAAGTGTTCCATAATTCAAGGAAGAAATTATTCCTACCTTTTTCACACCTTCTTCCAGGAAGTGGAAGGAACACAATTCCCTCTATTTGCTCTTCTCCAAATACTGGAAGATGCTTCCCAGTCCCCAAGAGGTTATTTTACCTTCCATATTTAGATGTGCGACCCATCTAGAATTGAGTTTGTATATGGTATAAAGGAAGAGAATTCACTTCAGGCAAAAATGGGCTCAACTTTCTCAGCTTTAACACCAAGTCAAACTGGAACTCTCTTGAATGTTCACCTCTTACTAAACACTTATCTCTTATAGGCCATTTAGTATAATTTACTTGAGTATAATCTGAAAAAATTATGTAATGTGAATTTTTTTATTACTGATTTCAGAATATTAGAGGGATACAAATGTTTTTGTTTCGTGGATACCTTGTATAACACTTACATTGGGGCTTTTAATGTGCCCATCACCAGAATAGTGTTCATTGTACCTGTTGGGTTTTTACCTCTCCTTCCCTCTCTTGGTTTCTAGTGTCCGAATGTACCTGTCATTTTAATTTCCAATTATTAGAGAGTGCCTGTGGTGTTTTTGTTTCTAGATACAGGGAGATACATCCCTTAGGATAATGGTCTTTAGTTCCAACCAAGCTGCTGGAAAGGAAGTTATTTGATTCTCTTTTATGGCTGAGTGGTACTCCATGACATAGAAATATTAACATTTTTCTTTAGTCATTAGTTGCTGGGCAGTTAGTTTGATTCCACTTTTTTTTTTTTGAGACAGAGTCTCACTTTGTCACCCTCGGTAGAGTGCCGTGGTGTCACACAGTTCACAGCAAACTTCAACTCCTGGGCTTTGGCAATTATCTTGCCTCAGCCTCCGTAGCTGGGACTACAGATGCCCGC
This sequence comes from Arctocebus calabarensis, assembly GCA_963573935.1. Classification (NCBI taxonomy): domain Eukaryota; kingdom Metazoa; phylum Chordata; class Mammalia; order Primates; family Lorisidae; genus Arctocebus; species Arctocebus calabarensis. The sequence goes on along the minus strand of CAUYON010066448.1, from coordinate 1,313 downwards.
CACAACGCCTGGCTGTTTTTTGGTTGCCGTTCAGCTAGGGCCAGGTTTCAACCAGCCACCCTCCAGTATATGGGGCTAGTGCCCTACCCGCTAAGCTATAGGCACCGCCCTGATTCCACCTTTGTAATTGTGAATTGTACAGACATAAACATGGGTGCTGGTGTCTTTTTGATAAAATGGCTGCTTTTCCAGGCTGGGCACTATTGTTAACACCTGGACCTAGCACTCTGGGAGGCCGAGGCGAGTGGATTGAATGAGTTTGGTGAGACTAGCCTGACTGAAGTGGAGATCTTGTCTCTTTTAAAAATAGAAAGTAATGGCTGTTGCCTGTTGAACCAGCTACTAGGGAGGCTGAGGCAGGAGGATCGCTTGAACTCAAGAGTTTGAGGCCATGGCACTATAGCAATGTGACAGAGTGACCTCTGTCTCAAGAAAAAAGAAACCGATACTCTTTCAAAGTGGTTGTATTTGGCAGCAGTGTATGAGAGTTCCCAGTTACTATGCATTCTGTCCAACATTTCAACCTTTTCTAAAAAACAGCTTTATTTTTTTCTTTTTAGAAAGAGCCACCATGCCCATTTGTTTGTTTTGAGTTAGAGTCTCACTGTGTCACCCTCAGTGAATTGCCGTGGTGTCACAGCACCCTCAAACTCTTTGGCTTAAGCCAGTGGTTCTCAACCTTCTAATGCTGAGACTCTTTAATACAGTTCCTCATATTGTGGTGACCCCCAACCATAAAATTATTTTCGTTGCTACTTCATAATTGTAATTTTGCTACTGTTATGAATCATAATGTTTTGTTTTTATTTATTTATTTTTTGAGACAGAGCCTCAAGCTGTCACCCTGGATAGAGTGCTGTGACATCACTGCCACAGCAACCTCCAATTCCTGGGCTCAAGTGAGTCTCCTGCCTCTGCCTCCCAAGTAGCTGGGACTACAGGCACCGGCCACATCGCCTGGCCATTTTTTGGTTGCAGCCGTCGTCGTCATTTGGCAGGCCCGGGCTGGGTTTGAACCCGCCACCTCTGGCATATGGGGCTGGCGCCCTACTCCTTTGAGCTTTATTATTATTATCTTTTTTTTTTTTTTTTGAGATAAGAGTCTCACTTTGCTGTCCTTGCCACAGTGCTGTGGCATTATAGCTCACAGCAACCTCAAACTAACTCTTGGGTTGGAGTGATCATCTTGCCTCAGCCTCTCAAGTAGCTGGGACTACAGGTACCTGCCACATTGCCCAGTTGTTTTTAGAGATGGGTGTGACTCGTGGCTCAGGCTCTCCAGAGCAAGAGTGAACTAAGGCAATCCACCTGCA
>CAUYON010066447.1:0-35736 GCA_963573935.1 Arctocebus calabarensis | reverse complement strand
CACCTTATTGGCTATTCCACCATCCCATCACTGCCCCAAACCCACCCAATATAAGGGCACGATTTTACTTTCACTTTCTCTTTTTCTCTTCTCTCCTCTGTGGTGCTACTCTGCAACATCCCTCACCAATAAAGACCTTTCGTACAAGCCTTGGTGGTCTGTAAAGTTTCTGCCGGTTGACTGTCCCCTTTCACCGCATCCTACTCCTGAACTAGACAGCATCCGGTATTATCCCAGGTCCTCTGTGGGCCACTGATGTTTGTGGCAACCCAGTAAGTTCCCTGGGATATTTTTCCTCCCTTTCCCCTTCCTCTCTAAGCCTAAGGTCCTGAAGACAGAGCTGACTTTCTGCCTGAAGGAGCATGAGGAAGAAGAAGGAAAACCTGGGTGTAGAGTAATATGTCACAAAGATCCCTCCTTCCATGTGGGACAGTGTGTCCAGGCATCATCCCCCAGGGCTGGACACCTGTGGCTCAGGGCCTGACAGTGTGCAGATGCCACCCTCCAGAGGGCAAGGGAGGAGAACTTAGTAAGGGCATCATTGATGGGGTGGAGGCAGGATCACGGGAGCCCATCCAAAAGTGAGAGTGGCAACAGTGAAGCCTGAAGCCCCCCTAGGACCGGGGAGCCAGTGAGATAGATAAGACAACCTCCCTTCTCCCCCACTCCCCATCTTCAACCAGTCTGTCTCATTGGCCACATCAAACTGAAAGGCAGTTGAACCCATGAGTGGCATACAAGAAAGTCAGCCCCTAAGACACAGAGCAGTGGGGATGAACCCGAGGGACAAATAGGCAACGTCTGGTACAAGGACCTTCAGCTACAATCTGAAATGGCCAATGCCAGGGTCTTCTTCTGTACATGAGCCAGTGTTTGGCTCACTTTATGTAATTTATACATTTGAGGGGCCAGACTCGAGAACCTAACTTCCATGCACCCCCGAGGAAGCCTGCTACCGGAAAATTGGCCAGTGAACAATGTATGAGTAGGAAAAACAAAACCGGGCTGGTGCTGGTTCCTGCTGCCCTCGCTGGTGGAGAAGGGGCTGGCGAGGAGCAAAGTGCAGGAGGCAGAGCCGGCCGGAGCGCGTCTGCGGGATGGGCCCTCTACTCGCGGGGGGAATCGCAGTTAATCATGAGCTGGAGAGAAGATCTCGCTACCTTACACAGCATCCATAAATTAGCCCGGTGTACTTAAGAGTCGGGATCATTGATTTATAATACAGTTCATTTGTAAAAACCAAACTTATTTCACAGACGACAGCAGCTGCTCGGAACGCTCTTTGCAGTGAAGGTGGCCAGAGGTTTCGTCTGCAGCAAATTATTCATGAGGAATGCAGTGTCAGCAGGAAGCGGGCTACAGATTAATCCCTGGCAGGATGAGACCATCTCAGTATCTGATAATTATTTCAGCACTTTGAGATGGAAATGCACTGACAAAATGTGGAATGTGGCATTCCCAGGGGGCAGGACGGCTATTGTCACAGAGAAATGTGATGCATGATTTATCATCTAAAATATATATATTTCAGGGGCTACTGACGTTCTTCATTTGAAAGAGGCAAATTGGGAGGATTAGCTATTGCCATTGAACACACACCATAAACAGTAGCACCTTAAACAACACAAGTTATCTCATGGTTTTTGTGGGTCCGGGGTATGGGTGTGGCTTTGCTGAGTCCACCAGCAGGGTAATCGAGCTACATTCAGGGACGAGGGTGCGTCTGAGTGCTAAGCTGGGTCCGGAGCTGCTTCTGTCCTCACTGGGGTTGCTGGCAGGGCCTGAAGCTGCCTCGTCCTTTGCCTCCCTGCACCCCCAAAATGTACACTTGCTTCAGCCAGAGAAGAACCGAGAGTCCCATCTAGATGGCTGTGACATTACACAATGTAAACCTGTCCACTGCCTCCCCTTTGCTGCCTTCTGTTGGTTTGAGGTGAGTCTCGGGTCCTGCCCGGTGTGGACATCAGCAGATTTGTGGCGTCCAGCCCCCCGGGACAAAGGCAAATAGAGAAAAGGAACTGAGAAGAGAAAAAGACCAACCGAGCAGACACAGGGAAGAAAACACACAAAAGCTGCATGAAAATGGCTCAAAAAACATTTGTCATTTCCCGATATCTGAGTTCTTTGCAGAAAGAAAAGAAATGAAACTACACTCTGAGGGAAAGTCAAGAAGAGCAGCCCTACCCTTATTTTGTTAATATTTAGCATTGTCAGACAGGCAGACACCCTGCGGCCAGCTAAGGACGTTCCCACTGACCGTAAAAAGGAAAGAGCTTTGGTCTTTTTCCCTAGAAAGCCCCGTGCAGGGGAATGGGTTTCCCTGGCTGGTTCCCACTCGCATCTCAGATCTCAGGAGGGCGCCAGCGCTGCTTTCAAACACATCCGTTCTGATCTCGTTTAACAGCCGAGTGCTCCTGCCCTGGAGCGGCCCTGGGCAGCGTGGGAATGAAGCAGGGTGGACTCGTCTGCTCCATTTTTCGGGGCTTTAATGGCGTTGTTGAAAAGGAGGTTTTGTTCATCAGTTCGGTGAGCCCAGGGGCTAGCAGCAGCCAGCCCGGCTGCCGATAGAGGAAAAAGGAGACAGAAATGATGTTGTCAATGTCCACGGAAAATGCCGAGAGGAAGAGGAGCGAGCAGGGGCAGAGAACAGGGAGGGCAGTAGAAATACTCCCACAGGTGAGCACCTGCTGGGGGGCCAGCCAGCCCGCAAAGCAGGCAGGGCTTTGGCTTAGAGCCCACGGCAGACTACACACCCCATTTGGAAGGAATTAGTATTCGTTGAGATTATTTCTTATTATGGTGGACTCGCATTTATAAAAAACTTACCATGATTGTCCCAACAGTTTCTTTAAGTTTAAAACAATGATGCCAGGAAACAGAAAAATTTGACTTGTACTAAATTAAGATGTGATCCCCTGTAAGATAAGCCATCACTTAAGGGACCACCATGCTGGTTGGGTTTATTGCCAACTAGAACTCACCACCCTTCTGAGGAACCAGTGCCCCGGACTCCCTTGCAGAGCCAGCTCCTGAAGAGGCTAAATGGAAGAGGGCAAGCCTCCCAAGAGGCAGAACGGACAGAAGTTTGCATTCTTCAGAGCCGGGTGCAACCAGACACGAAAGCAGGTGAGAGATTCGGACACAGGAACCACGCACTTCACTGCAGCCACTCAAGGTAGTTGGTGGAGTGCTGCCGAGTCTCAAAGTTTGCAATAGTGTCCCCGGAGTCCCTGGAGAAACCCAAGCTTTGGTGCTTCCTTCCAATGGAGGTATTCAGGGTCAACTCTCACCTGCCACCTCCACCTCCCTGCCCACAAGAGATAGCATTTGTGATCTCCACCTCTCCCAGGGGCTATGCGAGTCCCCAGTTCTGCCTTGGCGAAATAGAGCGGCTGACTGATCCTTCTCACCTGATAGCACCACCGGGAAATGTGGTGCCCAGTGCCAATTAAGCCATGTCTCCATGAGTTCTTAGATGTGGAGTTTTTATTTTGTGCTTTGTAGAAGCAGCTGTTTTACACTATTCACACCTACATATTTTATCATGTATTATTCTGGCTCACACATAAAAATGAAAATTGTAAATCCAAAACTTAGCTAATTAGTCCTAAAACTTCTTTATTTTCAGAGTCAGATCTTTCTGAATCACTCTTCAATTCCTAATTGTTAGTGTTCAAGGTGTTGTGTTGTCAAGATTCCCAGAAGTGCCGGCAACACAGCATCTGAGGATCTGTGATTATCCCTTTCAGCATCAGAAACTCAAGTGCATTTGCTCATACACAGATGCTGTCAACTATCCAATAATGATCTCAAGATGCCCTCAACTGCAAGGTGCATTCCCATTTCAAGGGTATAAAAATACATTTATTAGAATTGACTAAATATGACAAGAGCCTGTAAAGGCGAAACTTCAAAGTGATAAAAACTATGACAGTAGAATGAAAATACCTGACATTTGGGGGATGCTAAATTAGAGAAAGTGAACTTTGGTGTGTAAGCATGGACCTGTCTATTAGATAAGAAGACATCTTAATGATGAAAGAGATTTAGGAGAGATGTTGCAAAATCCCATTTAATTAAACAAACATTTATTATGTAATATCATGGACACTGCCTAATAGCAGATGTTCTGCCCTTAAAACCTAAAACTTTTAATAGAAAACATAATAGTGGTCACAAGGATGGCAAGTATCTCAGACACACAAATCATCAAGGAATAATGGCAGAGGGTAGTGTGGCCACCCCTGAGGGGAGAAGGAAGCCCACACAAAAGCTCAGACCTGGAAGGCTGCACAGATCTTCAGCTCAAGGTCATGAGAGCAGAGGAAAGAGCATAAGCAAAATTCACCTGGCAGGAATTCAAAGGATAGTACATTTTCTGGGTCTGTCTGGAGATTTGGAGAACTGGGGATTTAAAGCACATTACGATTGGTGAGACGGCCTTAGAAGCCAAGGCAAAAAGTTGGCACTTTGTCCTGGGGGCAACAGAGAATCTCTAAAAAATTCCACCTGATGGATAAGCTTGAAGATGCAGAGAAGTACAGAAGCAGAGAGACAAGCCAGGAGATTAACCCAAATGTGCAGAAGAAGGGCCTGAGGCCCAGGGATTGCGGCATTAGGCTGGCCCTGAGGGAGCAGGGGGTCACAGGTGGATGGACAGGACCCGGTGAAGGACTAAGGGTGGATCTGTAAGGGAAAGAGAGGAACCAGATACATTTACCATGTTTCCACTGTAAAAAACCCGGAGGAGAGGAAAGTTAGTAAGTAGGAAAGGAAGTAAGGAGGAAAGCAAGCTCGGAAGGAAGAAAGCCTCGCACTGCTCCCCCAGGCCCATGTTAGGAACTTACCACAGTTCTCACACTTCCTGAGGTCAAGTCTACACTGTTTCCAGCTGTCACTAGTGGACAGCCCATTAGTGTGTGGTGCCCAACTGCCTTGTTCTCTGCTACATGCTTGGTAGACAGTGGATAAATACTAACTAAATGTCTGGAGTTGCAAATCAGCATTTGTAGGATGCAGTCAAGATTTGGAAGCACCAGAGATCAATCAGTCATCTTATAAGAGCAAAGAATCTTTTCAACAACTTCCCAAATGCTTTTTTTTTTTTTTTTCCCCCCGAGACAGAGTCTTACCCTATTGCCCTTGGTAGAGTGCTGTGGTGTCACAGCTCACCTCCAACTCTTGGGCTTAGGCGATTTTCTTGCCTCAGACTCCCGAGTAGCTGGGACTACAGGTGCCCACCACAACACCTGGCTATTTTTTGTTGCAGTTTGGCTGGGGCTGGGTTCAAACCTGCCACCCTCAATATATGGGGTTGGCAGGCCTACCCACTCAGCCACAGGTGCTTCCCCCCAAATGCTTTTATAAGATAAAATGCCTTTGATCTTTTGATTCTCAAAATTAAGCTAAGTATTCACTAGGGGTTTTAAAGGAGGTAAAATGATTGAGACAGTTGAGCTAGGCAGTTATGATGGGATGTTAATGGGTCCAAGGTCCATCTTTATGCAAACTCATTTCTGTCATCACCAGCAGCATCTTCAGAGGTCTGAAGGCAGTTAGAAGCATGTCATGTCAACAGGGATCAAGCAGAGACCTGACACACACACACACCCCCAAGAGTAAAGTGACTCTGAGCTTTTCCTTTTTGAAGGAGAGTCATTATTGGACACAGAGAACAGCCTAAATGCCCTTTCAAGTTGGCAATGGCATAATGGATGTGCTGGTGCTGAGTAGTGGCTATGAGGCTGAAGTGAGGTTCAGTGGGGGTCCTCTGATGCTGAGAAGTTGGGTCCTGGGGTAGCATCTGCTGAGTGGCAGGATATGAAGGTCAGGCATCATGATCAAAGGTGACTTTCTATTGCTTTGCTGGAATGAAGTATCAAAATTATTTAGATTGATGGTTGTCCAACTTTCCTAACTCCAAGAAAGAAATTCCTGTCATATCTACCACCAGCATTCAGACTCTTGCTTTGCCTTTCAGGAACATAGTAGGATTATAGATATTGAACATAATAGGAGGCCATAGATTGCTGGCCTCCTCCTGCTCAGGAGGTCCAGGTGTGATTAGCTCTGACTGAGCAGGTGCTGGTGAGCCCTTCTGGTTCTGTTTCCACAGCCAGGGGGACTGGAAGCTTTCTCAAGCTGGGAGAGGGACCAAGATGAAGAGAGCAAACCTCACCGATCAGTTGCAAACATACAGCACAAAAAGACACAGAAGGTGTTTATGAGCTACCAAAGTTTGTGGTCTGTTTGTTACCACAGCACGATCTAGCCTATCCTGACTGATATATGTATATGTCTGTGTTAGTTCTATGATAAACAATGACTGATGTTTTGCATTCTATTCTATTTCATTCTATTGCATTTACATTTAAAACACTGGTTACAAATCAATGGTCTCATGGTTCAGGAAAATATGAAAAACACAATTGCAAATAAGTATGTGTTTACATGATTGGTTGTTTGCTCTCCCATCTTGGCCATAGCCCTATGTGACAAAGGCCATGTCTGTCCTTGCTCTGCTTTGTACCTCCAGGGCCTGGCACAGTGATTGGTGGAATCTGGTGAATGAATGAAAGAATGAAATTACTCTTTCTAGCTTTTTAAATATCCCAAGCTCAGCAATGATGCCTTCCAAGTTGATCCACAAGCCCAGCACTGACCTAGGCAATGATCACCACTCACCAAGTTGAGAATGAATAGACGTACCAATGAGAACATGGACAGAATGGGACAGCAAGACAGGGAAGCCCAAAGAGAATAAGACTGGCACTAATTAGTTGTAATCCTCACTGTGATTTTCACCAAATATCAAGAGGGCAGACCACCTATGTTGTTTCGTTGTCTGAATGAGATGCTCAACTTTAGAGCTTCTCTTAGAAATGAGCCCACACCACCCTGACTTATAGGAAAATGGGCTGAGATCCATGTACACACAATAGGAAATTGAACATTAAAGCAGTGTCACAGTAAAGGAGGCTCAGAATGAAATCCATTCAATTATTATAAGTTCGACTTTAATCCAAAAGAAGCTTCTTAATTGCCTTGGCTGGACTGCCGGTAATGGGAAGGGTAAATTGGCTTTAAACTTTTATTTTATTCACTGTATTCATTGTGAGATAACTGATTTCAAATATTGAACTTCCCTCAGAGGAACAATAATTCACTTTTTGAAATATATATTATGCCAATAATAGATGAGCTAGATAGGAATGGAGTTCCCACATCTTTGGAGTATATTCCTGGGTATATGGGTATATTTTTCTACAGAAGGAAGAAAGGAGAGCATTACAGTGGTGACATAAAACACTATCTTAAAACACTATCAAATGAAGACCGCCAACCACAGACTACCTACACTTGTGAGCCAAAAGAAAGTTTAAAATTATTATTTAGGAAACAGCAAGAAAAATCCTAATATGGTTTTCTTCTAGCATCACAGAATAAGTGCTTCTGACCTGACGCTGTTCTACCTTTGCCTATTACTGATTATACTAATCAGATTTTTGTTTTCCAGAAATGTCATCAAGCCACACGCAATAAAGATGGTTCCAGTCCATGAACCCCTGTATCACTCTCTCTCCGGAGAAACCCTAACTGCCCCCTTCTATCATCGCCCGATTCAGCAGGAAGCAGTTAGATCGAGTCTTCGCCCCTTTTCTCTAACAGAGGTTGGAGTTTCTACTCGGAGAGGGAGAATTGATGCAGGACATCTGGTTCCCTAGCCAGCTCAGTGGGGCTGGCGGACCTGCTGCCTCCTCCTTGATGGTGTCGGTGCTGTGGCAGCCAGCTGAAGAGCCAGCGGGCTAGATGACAGGCAAGGCGGGGGACCTCCAACCCCCACCAGAGGCTCCAATAGCCAAAAAGGCTGGACAACTGCTGAGGAGACACCTGTGCCTTGGTGTCTCCTTCACTTTACACTTAGGACTAAACATGGAACCCTCACTTCCTATGCCTAGGTCAATTTCTTGTGAATTTCCTAGGCCTCAATTCCAGGAATGGACTGTATCCATTCATTGATACATTCATTCACCCTGCCCCCAGTGGAAGGGACTGTATTCATTGTTTCCTGGCCAAGGAATCCATACACCTATATATACCCTGAGACTAAAGGCCTAAAGGAGGAGACGGGGAAAGACTGGGAGAGAAACGGAGAGAGCTTCTCTCTCCCACTTGAGTTCTCTCCCTCTACCAGGAGCTTTAGTGTTTTCTGTATTCTTTTCTGTAAATAAATTCTGTCTTTCCACTGGGGGGGTGTGCGGGGGAAATAATGTAATGAAGAATAATAAAATACATGTATTTTTTAAAAATTAATTAATTAATTTAAAAAAACGCTATCATAAAACACTAAAAAACTATAGTATATGTTCTTTAAAGACGTATAGCCAGTGTGTTGGGCGAATGAAATGCACCAGAGTTTACACACCCTCAAGAAGACAAATCCTCAGACTTTAAGATAAATGAAACCATTAGCCTCTTTTTATTGATAAAGTAACAGAGCACTAACCTAGAATGTTAAAGGCAATTCTGTTCCGTGCTCTTCAAGAAGATGTTGCAGAGCTAAACAAGGTCCTAAGAAGACCAAATGAATGGTAAAATCAGTAGCTTCACAAAACAGGCATTCCAAAGTTGCTATTTTACTTTGTTTTCTAGAAAAGTACAGTGAAGATGTCTGAGATGACAGATATGCCAAATACCCTGATTTGACCATTAGGCCATGTATATGTGTACCAAAACACCACACTGTACCCCACAAATAAGTACAATTTGTGTTTCAATTAAAAAATAAAATAAAACTAAACAAAAACAAGACATAGTAAGTTAGAAGGCAATGAGCATTATGTAGAAAAATATTTTGGAAAAAAGGACAGGGACTGTTTGCAAGAAGATGTAAGAAGAATATGGTTTGTGTAAAGAAAGGTACCTATACTTTTTCCAATTTACAGACTTCATCTATGGAATACACTCTATTTTTTTTGTTTGTTTGGGGATAAAAATTGGCCTTTAGGCAAAAGTGAAGTTCAGACTCAGTTCTAGAAATAAAAGGTGGAGACAGACGTGATAAACTGTTCTGTGTAAAAATTCATTGTATCCACCCCTGAAATATTTGAGTGCCTACCATATTCCCAGAACTTCTCTACAAACTAGGGAAATGGACCTAAGTCAACATCCCATGGAACTTACCTCCAGATGTTAACAAAAAGATGTTCTACCTTGGCCAGGGCCAGGATTTTAGGCATCAGAACTCGCAAGTACAGACTATAAAAGCAAAAGTAGGTAAACAGTATATGAAAAGCTTTTGCACAGCAAAGGAAACAATCAACAGAGTGAAGAGACAACCTGCCAAATGGGAGAAAATATTTGCAAACTATTCATCTAACAAGGGACTAGTATTCAGAATATATAAAGAACTCAAGCAACTCAGTAAAAAACAAACAAGAAAAACCCAATCTGGTTAAACCATGGACAAAAGGCCTGAATAAACATTTCTTGTCTCTCATTTCTCTTCTTGTAGAAGCCATACAAACAGCCAAAAGTTATACAAAAATGCTGAACATCACTAATCATCAGGAAGACACAAATCAAAACCACAATGAGCTATCACTCCAACCCAGTAAGAACAACTATTATCCAAAAGAAAAAAAAAAATCAAGTACTAATAGGGATGTGGAGAAAGAAGAACCCTTATACACTGTGAGTGGGAATGTAAATTAACACAGATTTTAAGGGAAACAGTATGGAGCTTCTTCAAAAATTAAAAATAGAATGCCCATATGATCCAGCAATCCTACTGGTAAAATCATTAAGTTTATTGCGGCCCTATTCACAATAGCCAAGATAGGAAAACAACCTAAGTGTTCATCTGTGGATGAATGGATTACAAAATGTGTTATGTATACACACGGGAATACCATTCTTCCATAAAAATAAAATCTTGTGTCTTGCAACCATATGCATGAGCCTGAAGGGACATTTTGTTACATGAAATAAGCCAGGCACAGAAGGACAAATACCGCATGATCTCACTCAGAGGTGAAATCTACAGAAGTTGATCTCTTGGGGTAGAGAGTTGGACAGTGATCGCCAGAGGCCAGAAGGGGCAGGGTGAGCATGGGAGTGATTGGTCAAGGGGTACAAAGTTACAGTTAGACAGGAGGAGGAAGCACGGTGCTACTGAACACTAGGGCAATATAGTTGACAACAGTGAATTATATACTTCGAAACAGCTGAAGGAGGATTTTGGATGTTCTCACTAGAAAGAAATTATAAATGTCTGAGATGTCAGGTATGCCAATTACCCTGATTTGACCATTAGGCCACGTATACACATACCAAAACACCACACTGTACCCCGCAATGATTACGTGTCCATTAAAAATAAAATAAAACTGATGGGTGGCGCCTGTAGCTCAATGGGGGGTAGGGCGCTGGTCCCATATGCTAGAGGTTGGGAGGTGGCAGGTTCAAACCCAGCCCTGTCCAAAAACCACAAATAAATAAATAAATAAAATAAAATAAAACTGAAAAAAAAGAAGACATAATATGTTAGAAGACGATGAGCGTTGTACAGAAAAATAAATTGGAAAAAAGGCCAGGGACTGTTTGGATGAGAGTGGAGAGTGGTCAGGGAAGGGTCTACCCGAAAGGTGACGTTCAAACGGAACCCCAGTGTGGAGGCAGACGACGCCACAGAGAAATCTGCGGGAATGAGTTTGGGGCTGGATGCAGGGTTTCTCAAACTCAGCACTCTTGTCAGGGACTGTGCTGTGCATTCTAAGATGAGTAACAGCATCTGTACGTCCTATCCTCTGGAAGCCAGTAGCACCTCTCCTTCTGTGACAGACCTACCTCCTGACACTGCAGAATGTCCCTGGGGAGGCAACATCGCCCTGCGTTGAGAACAACTGAGCTGGAAGAAACATCAAAGGGGAAGGTGCTGAGTGGGGTAGATGCTGTCTGGGAACAAGGAGGCCAGTTTGCCTGGAATCAGGTGGGCAGGCAGGATCACAGGGGGTGAGGTCAGGGAGACGACAGGCCACGTGCGCACGAGGGCCACTGTGGCATCGGCTTCTGCTCCGCGAGGTGAGAAGACGCTGGGAGGCTTAGTCTGCATTAGGGTGTGAGCCTGGCCCTCCAGGCTCGTCCTCTGTCTCTTCTCTGCCCTGCTCTGCCCCTTTCAAATCCCATACAGTGGCTCCCACAGCTCCCTGGTGGGCCTGGGTCCGAGCAGCCACTTCCCCCCAGCAGGAAACTTCCCCCCTGGCACTCCGTCCCATTCCCTCGCCCGTCTCTGCTCCTGCCCACCGCAGTGCGTGTCTATGTCCTGTGCCTTCTGTTTCTTCCTGGGACCTTGACGAATGCAAAGCTCACGAGTCAACCTAGACAAGAAAGGAGAGAGCGGCCTCCCCCCAGGCTTCCCCGGGGGCAGTGCCGCTCAGGGCCACGGTGGCCTCTGCCTCCATCCCGCCCCAGTGCCTCTCCCTTCAGAGCTGTCTCAAGGAAGCAGACAGAAGCACACAACAAAGGAACACGTTCGGCTTCTAAAATAAACCTTGTTAAATGAAAAAGGCTTCAAACACGCTTCATAGCTGGAGGCCTTCTGCCATCTTACAGGCGCTAGAAACACGGTGGCAACTGTTTCCCGGCGTTCGCGGCCCCTCCGACTCTGGCAGGGGCTGGTGGCTTGACTGACAGCTCGTCTGTCGTGTGGGGGAGGATGGCGTATTTCCATCTTGTGCCGGAGGAGTTGAGTCCAAACACCACCACCCCCAGCCTCAAAAATAAATATATAAAGGAAAGCAAGAATTCGCGTGGCCTCACAGAGGCATGTGACTTGGGATGACAGAGTGGGAGGGAAGGTTTTTAGTCTAACAGCCTAAAGTTCACTCAGAAAAAAATAGCGAATGCATTGGTTTTTTTCTAAATTCTGCCATGAAGCAGGACGGCAGGAGAGGTAATATAATAATGATACAATCAGTGTTGAGGCCGGGGAAGTGTTGACAGGACAGAGTGTGGAAGGGAATTGAGTCGTACACCCTACTTGGTAATTTCTGCTTGTTAGAATTCTAGACCCCACCTGGCAGAAGATGGAGTAGACGCAGCCTCCCAATTCCTCCTGCTCATCCAGGGACATGAAACATAAAGCCAACATAAGAAGACTCGAGAACAAAGATGGCAGACAAGCTAGGGACCTCAAGACCCAAGGAACAATAGGATGGCATCATTTGTGGGCTTTAGTTTTGCCTCATATATCCTAGACTGGTGAGAGAACCTAATGATTCAGAAAACACCAATAGGCACACGTAAAAAGGGGCCCCTAGAAAAGCCCAAAGTCCACGGGGGTTCACCTAGCAAGACAGAGAAGAGCTTTGCACCAGTGTGATGAGATTATAGCCCCACATACGAATTGGCATCTTTCCTGCACCTTCTGTTTTCTTATTCTTCTAAGTGCCTGTAAGTGCCAGAGACCAGCCCCAGAAAATTTGCCCAGTCCACCTTATTATCTTTCACGCCCACTGTGCCATCACCTTAGAAAACCCAACATTAAGTGGATAATTTTCAAGTTGGCCAAATGCAGAGAAGAGGATTTAAATCTTTTGTCCTCCATTACTTTATAGGCAGAATGGAGGAATAAAGAAAAAAATTATGGGTGGAGGGAGGGTGATTGGTGTGATCACACTTACCATACACCTTAGAAGGGTACAAGTGAAAATTACTAAATGCAGAATATAAATGTCTTCATATAGTGATTGAAAGGCCATGAAGGCTATGTTGAATAGTTCAATGAAAATATTTCAGATTGTATATGAAGTCAGCACATTGTGCCCCATGATTGCACCAATGTACATAAATATGATTTAATGAAAAGAAAAGAAAAAAACTATCCACAGCCAAGGTGGGGCACAGTCCCTGAGTGGTGGAAGGCAGCGACATGTCACCTCTCCTTGGGATGGTGGCTGCATGCTCCACCACAGCAACAAAGCCCAGTTGTCAGATGTCTGACTCAACGCTATAAAGCAAAGATGTGTAAGGGAGATACTTACTTCCACTCTCTTTAGCATTTTAGATGTCAGTTTTAGGTAAATATATCATTTCTCATCATTTAACATAACGATCAGTTTTTCGCTAACTAGGCCTTCTTTTCTACTTGCTGCTAAGTGATACTGAATCAAGAAAGCATGGTCAAAAGATCATGAGCTTTGTGTAGGATTCTCGAGAGTTTTTTCCCTGACTGTGTCACTAATGAGCTGCCTCGCCTTGGGCACAGCCTGGCTCTTCTGCAAAATAATCTAATGGTTAAAAGTTTTCCCAGTTCTTATGTTCTATAGATCTGTTATAATTAGGATCCTTAAATACAATTCTAGATTACCCAGGGTCATTGATTTCTAATTCCATGGATTCTATGCTTAGACCGCATGCATGGCTGTTTATTGCTTTTGAGACTATGACCAAAATCCTTAACCTCAAATTCAAATCATATTGTGATCTTCCAGCTTCTCTTTGCATCAATACCCCTATTAATGTGGTCCATGCACACTCTTTTTTCCTTTCTACCTAAATGGATCTCGTCCTCTGCCTAGTTAACTTAGCCATTTTTCAGTTCTCAAGTCCAACATTCCCTCCATGAAAAGTTAACAACTCTGCAGAAGGCACCGTTCCGGTGTCATAGGCATTGTTGGCACACATCAGCACTTTTCTACGTTTGTGTTTTTGTGGGTTTCAGCATCTCTCACCCCAGACTGGTGAGACTCTAAGCTCTTGGGTAGGAGATGCGTGCATCATGTTCAGCACGGCACCCAGCCAGCACAGCCCCTGGGGGAGGGGAAGGAATAGGGACGCTGAGATGCAGGCAGAGATGGGGAGAGGACATTCCAGGTAGAGGAAGCAGCAAATACAAAAGTCCTGATCAGGGAGGATGTTGGTGTGCTGAGTGCAGCATTGAAGAGATGAAATACACAGTTGGACAGGAGCCAGAGCTGTTTGGGGGCACGTAAGTCACTGGTAGGACTTGGAATGTTTTGCTTAGTAAAATGGGCTGCCGCCAGAGGATACCTGAAAAGGACATGATTTGTGTTCCAAGGTCTAATAGCTGCTCTGGCTGTTGGTGAAGACCAGATTAAGGGCACTGTTAGAGGAGTGGGAGGCTAGTGTACGTGTCCAGGTGAGAGATGGCAGGACAGAGGAAGGTAGGTAGCAGTGAAGGTAGAAAAAACTGGGTGCTTCAGGTTGTATTTTTGAGACAAAACATATAGGATTTGCTGGAAATTTGACTGTTGGCATAAGGGAAGAGCAGGGACACAACAGAACCCTGAGTAACACCTTGACAGTGAGGGGCTTTATGGGGCCATTTAGTAACTAGGAAAGACTGAATGAGGAGGGGGAAATGGAGTGAATCGTGTCTCCCCTTTGCAGCCAAATTTGTGTGCTGGAGCCTTCATCCCCAATATGACTGTGTTTGGAGCTAGGTCTTATAAGGAGGTAATTAAGCCTAAATAAGGCCATTAGTTTGGTACTCTAACATGATAGGACAGGTGTCCTTATAAGAAAGACATCACAGGTGCACGTGCAGAAGAAAATCCATGTGAGGACACAGCAAGAAGATGGCCATCTACAAAGCCACAGAGATAGGCCACTGGACAAACCAACCTGCCAAGCCTTGACCTTGACCTCCAGAACTGAGATAAAATAAAGTTGTGCTGCTCAAGCCACCCAGTCTGTGGAATTTCATTATGATAGCAGTGGAAAACTCACACATGTGGTCTTAGAGGAATGACTGATATCTGTTTTTCATATAATTTATATAAAACATTTTTCGACAATCAAGTGGAGATGAGAGCCTTCCCACAGGAGGGATGCTCAGAAAAAGGTGCAGACTGGAAACAAGTGCTCAATGAACGTGCATATGAACCATTACTAAACAGCGCTAGGGTGATAGAGAGGTTTTTTGTTTGTTTGTTTATAAAGGATGTGCTTTTAGTGGACCATGGCCTTATAATCAGCCAAGAGAGGAGAAAGTGAAACGGAGTCTGTCCAAGACGCAGTGAGAGTCAGATTTGAAAACAGAAACCAGAGGCTGCCCAGAGCGCAGTGTCCGCACTGTGTCAATATCCGAGCACGCGTGGGAGCCCAGCCAACGTGAGTGGTAGGTGTGATCCCTCCCACCATCCAAGTACTCATTCATGGTACCACCTCCAGTCAGATGCATGAGTCTCTCTGTCCCCAAACTTTGAAGCAATTCCCCATTTTGTGACCCACACCAAGGGTTGAAAGATACAATCTTCCTCTAGGAAGTCCACTTGTATTAGAAACTAATTAGGATTAACTTAAGTGGGAAGAAATACTAAAGTAGCTGAACAGTTAAAAAGCTGGAGAACACAGTCTCACCAAGGACAAGAACTAAGGAAATAGATTCAGGTAGCATCACCTAACAGCCGTCCGGTTAGGGCGCCACCACTGGACTGAGTCTTCATCACTCTGCAAAGGACAGGAGGAGGGCGCTGACGCGGGAGGGGTGGGTTGTGTGCCCATTTTTGGTGAGGAAGTGCTGGAATTTTTTTGTTTTTTAAGAGACAGAGTCTTACTTTATCGCCCTCCGCAGAGTGCTGTGGCGTCACAGCTCACGGCAACTTCTAGCTCTTGGGCTTAGGCGATTCTCTTGCCTCAGCCTCCTGAATAGCTGGGACTACAGGCACCTGCCACAATGCTCGGCTATTTTTTTGCAGTTTGCCAGGGCCTGGTTCTAACCAGCCACCCTTGGTATATGGGGCCGTACTACTCACTGAGCCACAAGCACCGCCCAAGTGCTCAAATTTTTGGCCGTAAGTCCCCCACATGAGACCACATGCAACTAGGAGAAAGTCATTCTTTAAGCAATGCACTGGAGCACACTGCTACCTAAAGAAATGGGTGGCTGAGAGAAGGCAAAGACAGGCTGTGCACACAGCCAGGAGACGTGTAAACGTGAGTGGCCTGTCCCTGTGTGAGCCCCCAGTAGGCCAGTAGTGGGTGGGACATGAAAACACTCAAGGTTGAGCGCTGCTCAGTGACCTCTGTGACCTCTGAGCACTGATGGGAGCTGTGAGGAAAGGCAAAGAGAGAAAAGGAATGTGAGACAGACAGATTGTCTTATTTCATGGGGAGGAGAGTATTCTAGTAGCAGGATGTAAGGAATCTGGTTTGTTGCTATTCTTATGGTTTTTCTACCAAATCATCGGGTGAAATAACTACTTTCTTCCAAAGCTCTGAATCTCATGAGCTAAAGGTGGATGTAGGGATGGGATCGGGGGTGAGGCTGTAGTTGAAGATGCAGAAAATGAAAGAGAAGCAGATGGAGAAGAAGAGAAGGTCTCCATGATGCACATGGATTGGTGCCGCCCTTCCAGCCTCCGTTTCCCCTTCTGGGAATAGGACCTGCTCTGGGTCCTCGTGGTTCTGGTGGGCACAACTTCTGGAGAAGGCATCCAGTTCACTGCTGAATCCCCAATGCCTCAAAAAGCACCTGACGCTGGACAAAAGTTCTTAAATGAACCTCTCAAAGGAATGCCAAGATTAACAGATTGTAAACCCCGCGGATCACTAATTCTTAAATCACGCTGCTTCTGCTGCTTTGATAGATCGCAAACTCTTCTTTGGTGAGGCTGTCACCTCAGAGCCCATAGGACAACGATTCTTGCTGCCATAGTTATTCCCACAAATCTGGTGACAGCTCTATCAGGGCTTGGTTCAGAAAATAATTACACGCTGGTTGGGGCTCCATGGAAATCCAAAGAAGTCAATTTGGCAGGCGTCAGGGCCCTGTTGGGCCGGGCACTGTCACACTGTCATCATTTCTTTCCCCCTCTTGAGTTAATCCCTCAATTAGCAAAATGTTCTTCTTTGTCATTGGATTTACATTTATTTCATGAGGCTTGAAGGAGAGGGGCAAAGCCAAACCAGTTCTGTCGCTGCTTGATTATGAAAGAAGGCTGTATATCCAGCCTCCTGTGTCCCACCGGCCAAGGCTGTTCCTTGGCCTCTGCTTCGAGCATGTTCCATCATGGGCACAAAGGTTGGGTCCAGCCGTCCGCCGAGGGTGAGGGAATCTATTCATCTTCTCAGGTGAGCTGAAATTGAGGTCAGGCCGGGACACGAGGTGGCTAATTAGAAAGAAGCCCAGCTGCTGAGGAAAATAACCCCTGAGGTATGTGGTGGCTCCGAGCGTGGGCAGCTGCCCAGAGTGCGGAAGGGTCACTGGGCTCTTGCTGGCCACAAGCAGCCAGTTCCATCCTAGCCAATAGCTCTGACCCTCCCAGCAATTTTTTGCAAAGGGAGATTTTTCTTCTTCTTCCAGGGTCATTTTGCTCAGCAGAGTGGGTCTGCTTTTGTAATGCAAAACAGTTCCCCACCGCTAACTGCAGCCCCTGCAAACTCCTTCCAGCTCAGCCAATTTAAGAAATTAAATGACGGGAACAAGAACAGGAGGGTGGGGGGAGATGTGTCACAAAGAGAACAAAACATAAGCAGCACTTTTTTTCTCTCTCTTTGAATATCCTGAAAATTGCAGAAACGTGTTTTTATGGGTGTGTGAGAAGTAGGTGAGACGTTCCTCTCCCAGTAATAGGAATCCAAACAGCACCTCACTCCAAATCTGAGGAGCTGCTGCATAGGGATCTTTTTTAAAAAGGCTGTGGGTATTGGGGAAAGAAAGTGCCTCTGTACCAAACACTACAGCTGAAACAATAAGGAGAGGTTGGTGCAGCAAAAGTACTTGAAGCTCAATGGATGGATCTAGAAACCGAAACAATGGGACTGTCCAGTGAATTCTGCCTGGCCTATGCAGATCGATACAGAAGCCTCTCCCTCTCGCCAGACCCCACACTATGTGGGAGATGGTAAAGGTCCAAGATTTTCAAAGGAAGATAAACGATTGGCTCTAAATTCAGTATCAACCATAAGCCAGGACGGCGAACATGTCTGGCACATTCTCATGGATCTCTTCAATTCAGAAAGCCTGGGACATTTGTAATGGAGTCCCAGAAGAGAGAAAAAAGAACTTAAATCCTTAAGGGTTTCCTAGGAATTCCACTTAAGAGTTTGGGGATGGCTGCAAGCCTTTGTTTGTTTGGTTGTGATAGAGTTTTACTTTGTGGCCCTTGGTAGAGTGCTATGGTGTCATCATAGCTTGGCAGCCTCAAACTCTTGGGCTCATGCAATCCTCCTGCCTGAGCCTCCTGAGTAGCTACCTATCACAACACTCAGCTAGTTTTTCTACTTTTAGTAGAAACAGGGTCTCACTGTTGCTCAATCTAGTCTGGAACTCCTGAGATGAAGCTATCCACCTGTCTCGGCTTCCAAAAGTGCTAGGGAAGAAGTTCTAAATGACTTTTCAGAATGGGGGAGGGAGAAGGAAGAAGACAAAACAAAAATCTAGCCTTTTTATATTTTCTATTTTAGTCTTTGTGTTTCAAAGAAACCCTGCTCTCAAGATGAAGACAATTTCTGAGACAGAAACTCAATTACATTTCCTTTGCAGGGAGAAGTGTGGTGGTCCAAACCCAACTCACAGAAGTATGAGGAACCTCTTCTGTAATCACTCTGATGAAAATAGAAGTGAAACTTCCTTTCATAGAAACATAAACATCAGATCTCAGTGATTGTCTTGGTTCCCTGTTAAATCCCCAGGGCCTAGTAAAGTACCTGGAACTGCACAAGAACTTCTTAAATAAATATCCCAAATTAGTACCAAGATCAACACAGTTTAAACTTTGTGGATCACTTATTCTTAAATTATTCCTCTTTCCCTATTTCTATATTGCCAATTCTTTGATAAAGCTCCTACCTCAGAGCCAACAGAACAAAAGTTCTTGCTGTTACTGTTGCTGTTACTTCTTACTGCAGGAGTTTCTCCCCTCCCCCACTAAATTAAGGACTTGGTTCATTAAAGGGTGAAATAATAAGTAAATAAATAAAGGTACATTGAAGTCTAACTTTACTCTCATCTTTAACGACTTCAGGTTAATTTCACTTTGCTCTCATTGGTACCACCCTCTCCACAATGCCCTTTGTATCTTGTCCCATGCAGAACACAAATAATATCTTTCACAGTATATTTTGCTGTTTCTCTTTATTCTGAAAGAACTCATGAAATAATTATTTCAGTTCTACCATCAAGGCCCAAAAAGTCTGAAATTCTCTGATGGCCAATTGTATAGCTAGTTTAAAACCATAACAATGCTTATCACCCTGTATAGATTTTTGGACTACTTTTGGCAGGATCGTTTTGAAATATCACTTATTTGGATGAAGCAAAACCAAAGACAGGTTGAGGTTTCCTAATCCAAAAATCAGATATGTACTATGTGAAACATTTCTGGTCCCAAATATTTTAGATAAGGGACACTTGATCTATTTTCCACAATCTTCCCTTCATGTATAGGACCACAGTAACATTTTTTTTTTCCTAAAAGCCTACAGCATATGCAAGTTAACTAGGGGACTCAGTGAAGTCAACGAGCTGAAATACTACCCAACAAAGGGTGAATAAACATTAACTATACACTCAATTACGGATGGCACAGAACAGTAGCATTTGATCCTACTATCTTTAATTATGCTTCTGCTGTCTATTCTAGAATGCTAACTCTTTAGGAAAATAATGCACATAAATTGTTTATTAATCACCAGTGGGAGATGCACTCACCCAAAAGGTAGCTATAGTTAGTTGATGTGTTTACCTCCAAAGTCTTAAAAGCTATTAAGAAATCCACCCACAGGAAAACTCACTGACTACCAAAATCAAATCTACTTTAACAATGGCAGAAAGCTTTGTGCCAGGGTATAGCCTTCTAAGAGATGGTAGGAGAGGGCAGAGAAGGCTAAATTCATAAACCTATCTGGACCTTGTCTTGGATATTTACAATAATCCATTTCCCTGTAGCTGAGTTGGAATTGAGAGGATCCACAGTTGCTTAGATAGAGAGAGTCATGTTGGGAAGCCATGGGCTCTCTTTACACCTAAGAGTCTCATCATGGGTTAAATGGAAGTCAATAAAGGTGGAAAAATCAATGGAGGCTTCCCTAATCAGACCTTAAAAGAACCTTTTAAAGGCACAGCATGCATCAGAGAGGGGAAGAGAAAGTGGGAGGTAGGTAGAGCTCCTGTCAAGATGACTTTATTCTATCAAAGGAATAAGAAAAAAAAGTCCTCTCTGAAGAAGTAACACAATAGTAGATAATACAAAACACGACCATTAGATAATCAAGGCGCCCATGGTTTCTGTGCACAAGTCTCACTGACTAAGGCTGCCATGCTGTGGGGAAGCCATGTGTAGGCACCTCTCTCAGCAGTTGGAGTCTTCAAGGGCTCCCAGCCCAAGTAGCAGATGTGAAAGTTAATGGGTACACAGATGATTTGATAATTTTGTTACTGAGCTGTGAGTATGCCCAGATGAGGCCCTAGACTTCATGGAGCATAGAAAAGCCACCCCCATGATCCCCTATCCAAATTCTTGACCCATGCAACCCATGAGCATAATTAAAAAAAATTAATATGCTACGGTTTGTGGGTGATTTCCTAAGCAGAAATAGTGTCTAGAAAACAACTATCTCAAGTCTTGACCTGAGGGAAGGAGCTAAGGTTGTTTTGAAGAAATTTGCAGGTGTGCATTCACTTCTCGTGCCAGTAGTTTATAAATTCTAATGACAAAATTAAAAACTGAGAGGATAGGAAATGTGTTAGAAGCAATGTTTAGCACTTTAAAAGATTCTTAGGGGCATTTGGGAAAATTTAAATACAGACCTGTTATTAGAAGACATTATGAAATTACTATTTGGTGAAGAGTGATAATAATACCATGTATTATGGTTATACATGGAAAATATCCATCATTGTTCTTAAGAGATGCCTGTCGAGAGATAACACGTAGCACTTCCTGTGGCCTGATGTCTGAGTTTACTTTCAAGCAGGTGAACATCGCAGCAAATTAGAGAGAAAGAAAGAGAGAAGGAGGAGAGACGGAGAGACATAGAGACAGACAGAGGGAGAGAAGAAGTAACGCAGCAAAAGCATCACAACTGTTGCTGAAGCTGGGTGGAGGGGTTGGGTGTCCAGTTTTGTGTTCTTTCTTACATTTCATATGTAAGAAAATAAAATTGGAGGAGGAAAAAAGTGGAAGAGGAGAAGTCAAATCTTAACTGATCTTCCAGAATTATAAGAATTAAAAGAATGGAAAGGCTCTAATCCAAGGGAAGGCTGAAGACTCTCAGAGAATTCTTGTCAGGCCCTGGTCAGCATGTTTGAAACCAAGATGACAGGCAATTAGCTACATTGATAATACCTGGAATCTAGCAGATGAGGCAATCAATTCGAAGAGAGTGATCGAAACAAGGCCAGGGCTTTCTTGCTCCTGTGACAATTACCTGACTGCAAACCAGAACAGCTACAGGGGCCAAGTATATCCCATGAATGAGCGCGTTCAGAAGATTCAGGAAAATGATGAATGAAGAATGGTGTTCTATCTCCAAGGGCAGCCTGGAGGCAGCTCTAGACCACTGTTGCTCTTCAGGGACCTGAGCCCACTGTCCTCTAATCTTCCAATTGTTTTCAAAACCAAAAAATCAGGACTGTTACATGAGACCTTATGATTTTCAAATGCTGATGATGAATTTTAAAAAGTGAAAATACAGTGCAGGCCAAACAAAATACGCCTCCATGTCTTATTCAGCCCAGAAGCTATTCATTCAAGACCTGTGCCATATTAAGTCATGGCTGTTTGGTTGGTCACATCTGCCGCCCTTCAGGGCAGTTTTGGACATAGCTAAAAGAAAAACTGGGCCAAGATGGTGATTGCATTGGTGCTGTGCCCTACTCTCCCCTGGTTATGGTATCTGCCTCTCTGAGGGTATGAAGGTCTGTGGCCAGACTCCCTGGGGAAAGGAGATAGGCCCTTTGCCTTTCCATTATTCCTCCACATCTAGGAAGCAGAGAGCAGCCATCACCAGACACCAATGTTAGCACCTTGATCTTGGACTTCTCAGCCTCTAGAACTATGAGGAATAAATTTCCATTGTTTATAAATTACCAGTCTCTGGTATTTTGGTATAGCCCCATGAATGGATGAAGACATTGTATGTGTCCACATTGGGATGTCTTAGTTCAATGATCCACCCAGTTCACACTTGGACTCATCACTCCACTTCATGATGAATATTTTGTGGCTTTGCTCCTGAAAGAATGTGCTGAGCAGCAAACACAGCTCATGGAAAATTGGCAGGTCTGATCTAAATACAGGAGTGGCACTGCCAATTTAGGGATGCAAGTGGCAATGTCTCTGTGAAGTCAGAACTTTTAATATGGTGCAAGAATCAACAGGACCTTGACTTACTACATTCATGTATCACACCAATGGTTTCCCTGTGCATTTTCAAAGATTCTCTTCCCTCTAGGAAGCTACTGGCATGGGATAGGAAGGAGTCTGCCCCTGCTTCTCAGCTGCTGAGGCTAGGGTTCCATTTCTCATCAAGTGTTTATAAACAACACTTATGAATTATTATTTTTAAAATAGATAGTAGGTTCCTTTAAGATAAATAAGTATTGTTGCTTCTTTCCCACATGCTGTTTGTTTTCTGTTTTCTGAAGCTATTATTTAAAGGTTCACCAGGGCCATATTAATAGGCCTTTTCCTCTGCTCCTGTACAGGACATAGCCCTCCTGTGGTCAGGAGTGAGCTGCTGTCTGTCCTTGCTGGTCTCTGACAACCACCTTCTGCCCACCTCTCCCCTCTGCTGGCTCTTTCTTTGTAGGTCCCTAGCTCTCTGCCCCTGATTCAGATACTTGGGTATGAGCCATGGTTTGCACCCATCTCTCTAAATTCTGCCTTCAACCACAGGTGCCCACACCTGCCCTTCTCCATAGCAGTCACTGAAGCACCCTTGAGTAGCCTGAGTGCAACAACTGAAAATTATATTTGTAAATATAACATAAAATATATTGGTAAAAATACAATGGTAAAAAACTATATAAAACAAGATGTACAGAATTCTTTTTATCTTCTAGCATTCTAAACATACACATACATTTTTCCTCAGGTCCAAAGCTCTATCAACAGTGAAAGATAATAAAGCTGTATATTTTAACAGACACAAAGTTGAGACACTGAGGCACTATCCCAGCTCTGGAGCAGAGTGCAGGCAGCCATGTTGGGTGAGGGGAGGATATAGATGACCATGTTGGGTGAGGAGAGGGTAAGGACAGCCAAGTGGGTGGGAGGGAGAGTATGGGTGGCCATATAGGGTGAGGAGAGGATTTGGGCAGCCATGTTGGGTGAGAGAGAGGCGTGGGTGGCCATGTTAGGTGCGGGAAGGATATAGGAAGCCATGTTGCCAGCAAGAGAGGGTAAGGATGGCCATGTTAGGTTAGGTTAGGAGTAGGGGAAAGTTGGCCAATGTGGGTTGGGGGAGGGGATGGGTAGCCATGTTCAGTGAGGGGTGGGGATGGGTGGCCATGTTTGGGGAGAGGGGATGGGTGACCACGTTGGGATGGGCAGAGCAGGGTAAATGGCCAAGGTGGGTGAGGGCAGGTTTTGGTTAACATTTACAATGTCCTGACCACATTGGTCTCATGATCCCACTGCCTTCTTTACCCTCTTCCCTCTTTTCCTCCCAAAGAAAAAGCTGCTGATGTAGCCTCCATCTTGCAACCACGATATCTTTGCTTGACTCATTCTAGTGAGAAAAGTGTGTTGGGGGAGCCTCATAATGACAAAAGGCTCCCCAGAAATCATAAAGCTCCAAGAACTTTCTTGCTGAGGGGCCTCATAAACCACTAAGTGGCTCACCTTGGCCTCATCTCTGCAGCCTATTTGTTGCACAGGTGATGAGGACGTTTTGATATTTGTAGTGACAGGTGTTGACTCATAAGCTAATAGTGCTGGTTGATTCAGGATTTCAAGGATGTGCAGCATATCATGTTCTGTGACAATTAGTGGCTATACTCTGCCCCAAATAGAGAATGCCAGCCAAGGAAGTTTCTTCTAAGGAGTCAGCAAACTTTTCTTATAAAAGGCCAGAAAGGAAATATCTAGGCATTAATAGGCCCTGTGGCACCTATCACAGCTACTCAATCAGGCATCTGTGAGACATTAGGAAATCAAAGGGTCACGGCTGAGCCCCAGTAAGACTTTATTTGCATGCATAGCCCATGGACCAGATTTTGTCTGCACAGAGTTCACTGCTACCTGTTCTAGGTCTCCATTCACTTCAGTATACTGCAGAGGCAGATGTGGAAACTGTATTTCCACATGTCACCCAGATGAGCTGTATGATACAAAGGGTAGAAAGTATAGTGGGTGAATGTGTGAGGGGATAAATATTTTAATATATTTTTTTTTTTTGGTGGAGGCTGGGCTTGAACCCACCACCCCTGGTATATGGGGCCGGCATCCTACTCCTTAAGCCACAGGCACCGCCCAATATTTTAATTTTTTGTTGTTGTTTATTCTGTGACCCTCACTTTCTGAGAGCTTGAGAGTAAGTCATCTATTGTCTTATGTTGGATGGAGTATTACAACAGAAAAAAATCACAGAGATGCATTGCTAGTTTTTATTTTCTTCTTCTTTTAAGGCTTAATATTGGGGAACTTTTAATGACAGAAATAATGGTCACTCTGTCTTCAGATATGGCATAAGTGGTGGTGGCTGCTGGGAGAAAGGACTAGGTCTCCTCATCCTCCTCTGGCCAGGCATGTTTTGGGTGGAGCATGGAGATGTCATAGAAGTGCTGCCAGGACATTGGAGCTTCCTGAGATAAGATGAAACATTTCCTCTGAAGACTGAGCTGATGACGATGAGGATTAAGATGGCCATGGTGGGAGGCTAAGGAGAATGACAAAAAGATGAAGTATGTTTGTTTCTCACAATTAGAGCTGAATTGGGGGAGCATATTATGCAAGCAGAAGGATTGAGTTGTTTGTTAATGCTAAGACAAAGATCTCAGGGTGGGTCATTAAAAAAAATATGTTCACTTAGCTACGTGTGAGGATTTGGTTTTGTCTAACAACACAAAGATAAAATTCGGTGTAGAAAATAATTGTAAAAATAATACACATTTATTTTTAACATATGTATGATTTATATTCTTAGTTTTTAGGTTTCAAACCGAAACCTAGATTTTGAGCACAAGGACTATAGACCCTATCAGAGACTTCTTTTCACCATCTTCCCTCTTCCCAGGCTAAATAGAAGTCCCATGGTTTGGGCCGAGGGGGTAAATTGCCATGGTAGGTGAAGGCGTGAAGAGAAAGAGAAGAAAGACTGAAGAGAAAGAGAAAAAAATGAGAGGTAAAGGGTATGTCAGCCCCTCACCTGTGAGTCATAGTTTAGATCAAGAAGGGAGGCTGTTGCCTCTACAGCACATCTACTCTAGTTATTTAGGTTGTTGAGAAGCCTGACTATACGAGTTCCTCCTTCATGTGGCAAACACCCTCACAGTCAGACATGGCTCTGCCTCTCTATTCCTCACTCTGGGACTCAGGCTGAAGGAGCAGATTTTGAAGGGAGCATGGAAGAGCCACAGCCTCTGTCTCGGGGTGTCTCCTCCCAGGTGGCACACTATTATCTGCTCAGATTTCACTGGCCAAGGAAACCACATGACCATGCTTGTCAACCAAAGGGCAGGGGTGGTTCTTACCACAAGAAGGGTAGAGAATACTTAGAAAACAATAATTATATAATTCTCTTCTTTGTACCCATTTGTAGCCACAAATTCCTATTTTGAATTGATGCATGCTCTGAAGGTCTCCACACAATATCTGCAAGTCATTGATTTCCAACCTGCAAAACCAGATGAGGGAATCAGACTCACAGAGTGGAAAGATGAGCAACTCAGAAGACTGGGGTCCACATCCTGGTGGGAGAGCAAAAACTTGGGCTCTCGAGGTGTTGATAAACTACCCCATGTACACCAGGTGCAAACTGCCCTCCAAACATGGATGCCTCCATCCTCCCAACAAGGACTGCATCCAGCCTGGCCACTTAAGCTAATTTCATTGTGACAAATAGAAAATCCTCACAGGAGGGCAGCCTAGAAAATAGCAGTGCATTTTTTTTTTTTTTGGTGATTTGCTTATTTTATAAAATTAGTCAGCCATGTGCCTGTGTGTGTCATACCATAAGATGACAATTCACGAGAGAAAAATTGTCACTTTTCATAATTCAGAAGCTAGAATGATTGCACTGTTCCTCCAAAAGATGAATATTCCAAGCCATTACAGATGCATGATGGCATTTGACAGATGCACTGAAAACATCATGGAACCAAAGAGCCATTTATCACTCCTGGCACTTAGGTTGTCAGTGTCTAAGAGTTCTGTTGAACCTTAACATTTTGCTTCTGATTAGAAACAATGAAATGAATAGTGCTATGTTAAAATAAGTATATATACCAATAGAAATGTATAAGGTTCCCCCATTTTTTAAAAAGGGAGCCCCAAAAGGACCACACTTTAGGCAAGAATTTGTTTCTGGGACACAGATTTAGAAAGACCACTATCACAGCTATGTGAATGTCACGGCTAAGCAGACATTCAGAAAATAGTTTTGGAGAATGAATGTAAGGAGGAAAAGGAGGGAACATGGCATCACAAAAGGGACCTGGACTGAGGTTCTGGAGAATTGGGCTCCAGGACTACTTGATTCATTTACCATTTCTGTGACCCTATTCACTTCATCTTGCCTTCATTTCTTTATCTCACAGGCAGAGGTATAAAATTAAAACTTTGAAATAGAATTTATGGAACTATGGAATCCAAATTATCCTCACTGTAGGATCCTATAGGATCAGAGGAGAGTATGTGGAAAGAGGCTAGACATCAAGCATCTGGTGATGATCACTGAAGTCACTAGCAAAGTGATGGGAGCTGAGGTTCATCAACATTTTCCTCACTATCATCATCACCACCACCGTCATCATCACTGCCATCATTACCATCATCACCATACCATTATTGCCATCACCACCATCATTGTCACCATCACCACCATCATCATCACTGCCATCATCACCATCATCATCACCATCATATCATCACCATCACTACCATCATCACCATCATCACCACCATCATATCATCACCACCATCATCACCAACATCACTATCACCACCATCACATCATCACCATCATCACCATACCATCATCGCCATCACCACCATCATTGTCACCATCACCACCATTATCATCACTGCCATCATCACCATCATCATCACCATCATCACTATTATCACATCATCAACATCACCATGATTGTCACTGCCATCATCACCATCATCATCATCACCACTGTCATCATCACTGCCTTCATCACCATCATCATTACCCTCACCATTGAAGCAGAGGAGAGGGGAAAACTTGAAGCTCATCTTTCCCATAAATACCATTTCACCCCTAAACAGTTTTAAGTTCCCGTCATTCACAAACAAGTGCCCAAAGATCAATCTTGGATCACAAACATATTTTCTTTTGCTTCACAGAATGCAGTCACCTTGAGGAAGGTTTGTTTGTTTTATAATAACTGCACCTTTTTAATACTAGGAGATTTTCCATAAACATTCTCACTTCTCTTGAAAATTGGAATATTGAGCAACCCTGGACTCTTCCATTTTGCAATAATTGGCTATAACTAAGAGATCATTGCGCCTTTTAGAGAATATTCTCTTTAATTCACTATAGTCCTCACCACACCCTACTGTCCGAGGAAAGCCAGCTTATATAGTTCATATTGCCTGATTTGTTCTTGTTGGCATATGGGTATTCTACCCCTACATTTCAAAGATATTTGATTTAAATTTTTCTAATTTGCCAAATTCTCCTTTGATGGAGTCAGTGCTATAAATAAAAATAACATTTAAAATTTTAGTCAATTTTCAACACAATCAGCCCACATACTTAAAGAATATGATTTTAATTGAATGGCATTCAAGATTTAAGGTTCCTGTTCTTTTCTGTGCCTCACAAAGGCAGAAATCTTTAATCCCATAAGCCAAATAAGCAATACAACTTAAAAGATGAGTTATTTAATAATGGTGTTGAAATAAGTGGATCTCCAAATGGCAAACAAATGAAACTGCATGGAAGGATTGTTCCATAGTCTCAAAGTAGAAATGGCCTTCCAAGGTTAGAAGGATAAATTTGATGATATCAAGGTTAGAAGGATAAATTTGGTGATATTAGCAAAATCAAAAAGCAAATGAAAAAAATGGATGTAAATTTACATATCATAAATACAGAGATAAGGCTAAATTATTCATATATAAATATCTCCTACCAATCAATAATCAAAAATACCAAAATCCCAATTAAACTGTTTTATAGTGATGACTTAAGTGGAGAACACATATACTGTTCAGGACTACACGTGTGCAATCAGGCAGGTGTTTGCATCCACATACACACAGGCAGGACTTGTCAGAGCTTTTCCTTGGGATCCATAGGCCTTTCTGTAGCCTGATCCATGATGGAGAAACCCAAATTATTCTTCTCTTGAGGATGTTTGTGCTTTTGAACTTTTGGCTGTTCCATGTGATCACTGATCTCACAGATGCAGAAATACCATCCTGAGACCACTGAAAAATTTAGATGCCAGAATTAGAATCCAGAAGGAAAAGCTTCAGCCAAACTGTTGATGATGTGTAATGTGCACTAGCTGACTCAGCTTGTCTCCTGGCTGAAAGCATTGGGTGGTCAGATGCTATAAATACAGATTTGATCTGCACCCAGTGGGCAGAGCTGGGGAAGATCACAGGGCTGGTGTCAAAGACAAAACCAGTACTTGATTGAAAGTGCCAGGAAGCATGCCCACTTGGTGTCTTCTACTCCTCAGTGCTCAAATATAATTAGTCTCACCAAAGTGCATCAGGCTCTGCTTCACCGTTACACCTTCATATGGCAGCTCCTCTGCCCAGAACGGAACTTATTCCCTTTGCTCTCAGCCTGACTCCAACATATTGAATATTCAGGGGGCAGACAGATGTTCACTCCCCTGCTCCTGTTAGAAGCGGAAGCCAAAAGCTTACCTGGGAACATGGGCACTATACTCAAGAATGTTACTTCTCACCTCCTTTACAATTGGGCATTGGCATCTGCCA
Organism: Arctocebus calabarensis; assembly: GCA_963573935.1. Lineage (NCBI taxonomy): Eukaryota > Metazoa > Chordata > Mammalia > Primates > Lorisidae > Arctocebus > Arctocebus calabarensis. The sequence continues at coordinate 6,619 of CAUYON010066447.1, read as the reverse complement.
AGTTGTGGCAATGGTCACAAAGTGCCATTACATTGAACGTTTAATTTAATAATGATGGCTCAGGCTATACCTGGGCTTTGTCACTAGAGAGGGAGGGTGGACACTTGCTGTTATGGGCGTGACACAAAGATCTCCTCTTGGGGACCAAAGTTATCATCTCCTTGGCTGCTCTCTGACAACTAGTAGTTGAGTTTCTCCCCAGGAATTATCCAGCCAGAGTTGCACCCCAGGCCCTAGCCAATGACTGGTCAACACAGAAGTACAAAGGCCCAAGGTGCCTCCTTAGTTTGGGACGTATCTGGATCAGGTTAGGTCTTTCCCACACCTTCAACTATTCCCAAAAACCCCTGATGAATTTTCTATACTCAAAGTCCTAACTTGGCGTCTGTCCCCCAGAAGTTCCATCTAAACTGAGGAATGTCTTCCCTTTCCCTTTTCTGCATTTGCCTCAGTGCCATAACAAGCAAGGTGAGCCATCTTTGACCACACAGAGACAGCAGAGATGGAAAGATCCTGAGTCTTCAAGGTCATTGCCCCGCCTACCAGCTGTGGACCAGGTACATAGGAAGGTTGCACGTGAGGGGAACAAAATTTGCTTCTGGTTTGGATCCCCTGTGACTCCTCAATGACACAACTGACCTCAAAGATAACCCACCCCCCACCCCCACATGCATACACAAACTAAGGTATTTTGTATTTTGTAGGAATTTAGTGACATGTGGTACACCCTTTCTGAGGCAGTCAGCTCATTTTGGCTGCCCTTGTTTTTTTCAACTTCTATAATCCTGGCTCCTACATTTCATAATCAGTGCTCCATGAATGTTCAGGAATGAATACGTGACTTCCTCTATTTCAGGACCCCCAGTGCCTAAAATCCCCATCTAAATGTGCTGGATCTAAGCAGAGATGTAAATCATCAGTCTCTCACCACTCCCTGTCACTTTGAAGAAAAAAATTCATAAACATTGATAGCCAAACATTTGCTAAGGGTACTTTATGTGAATGTATCTGGTTTCTTTCTTGTAACAATCTTGTGAGGTGGATATGGCCCCATTTTCCAATGAGGAAACTGGCTTACTGAGAAGGCAAATAAGACTGAGAGGCAGGGACTCAGATCTGCCTGACTGCACAGTCAAATGTATAATATTGGCTGTGGTTTCACAAACTCATTCATCTATGATCATACTGCCTGTGACTCTTCCAAAAACATAAGAAAGTTCCCATGAGGATGATTAAAATCTGAGGGCAAAAGTCTGAACGAAGAGCACCTCTACTTACACCTGCCTGGACCTACCCTTAGAAGTGGTGTAGAAGGGGGAACTTCACAAATCAGTCTTTTTATACACATGCAGCATGTATCCACACACACAACAATCTCTTTACTACTTACCCTATCTGAATCCTAACCTCAGGGTCATTAATTCTAGCCACCACAATAGACAGGCCTGAGATCTCAGCTGTTTAATATGATAAATGTTTATTTTGTGCTCACATCAGAGTCAAATGCAAGTTGCAGTTTCACAAGGACAGCTGTCCTCCAAGTTGTGACTCAGGCATCCAAGCTGCACACAGCTTCTGAGTTCACAGTAGCAGGGTAGAAGGGCTCAGAGCAACTTGCAAAATGTTTTCAAGGGCCAGGCCTGGAATGGATTATATCACTTCTGCCACATGTCACTGGACAGGATTAGTCATGTGATCTTACCTGGCTGGGGGCCAGAAAATAGAGAAGCATGTGGACGTTTGGTGTCTCCACAGTGAAACTCATGGAGAAATATGGGTCAAAGCACGTGGTCTCTGCTTCTTTACTTGTAAAGTTGGGGGTGGAGGTGGCTTCGTAGAAGGTTCTTATTTAAGAATATGCATCAAAATGACACATAGAACATTTTTGAAATCCAGACATCACCAGAATGCCACCCCAAAAATACTGAATTAAAATCACCAAGGATGAAGCACTTGCATTTCTGACTTAAACTCTCTGCCCCATCTTTTTCAGGTATAGTTGGGGCTCAGAACGATTGCACTAGCTGACTTCTAAACCTCCTTCCATTTTTTATGTTTTTAATTCTTTCATTTTCTGTGAAACTACAGGGAGAAAAATACAGAGAGAAGATTGGTGCCCACAGGTATTTTTACTACCTGGTTCCCAAAAGATTAGGATGAGTCTTAGGATTCTGTGTTCCTTCCTAGTAGAACCTCTCTGAGATTTCTGCATCAGATTTCTCTAATGATCATGCTCTTGATTCCATCCTGTTTTTATATTTTTCTCAATTGATCAAAGCTCTAGACAGCCTCTTGGTGCCAGCACGCTCCTTGGAAAACCAGCCCCCTGTCTCCTGTTGTCTTTTATAGGACCCTAAATCCACCTGCCTCCTTCATCCCTTTGAATAGCTCCACAATTACCAATATGCATTTACCCATCTACGCATAAAATACTGGAAGGTCAATAATGCTTTGTTCTATAAAACACAGAAGTACTTTCGCATCATGTCAGGGTTCATAAAACTTTACTTAAATTGATAGATAACTAACATAAAATGATAAAGGCAGTGGTGCTGAATCAGAAGAAAATTGTGTTTTTCATATTGACCTGAAACATCCTTTTCTTAAAGATATGGGCCTGTTCTCTTTGGCATTGTGCTTCATTAAGTTAAATTGCAGCAAATAAATAAATGACCCGAAAGAAAAAGTTAAGAAGGAGAGTCAGAAAGGGAAACTTGGGCTAATTGACAGCTATGTGCAAAGAAGCTTTGCCAGGTCCCTGGGTGCCAGGAAGCCCCCCACTGAGTCATTTAATGTGGGGAGTAAGGGTAAGAAGTGGTTAGCAAGGGGAGGGACTTGTGGGCAGGGAGGCTGTGGGTGATCCGCCTGTCTGATCTCAGTCTCTCCCTACCTTTACACGCTCTTCTACACATCTCCGAGGCCCTGAAAACGACATTCCCGAGTTTTCATGCTAATCCCTGCTATCAGACGCTGCTGAACAGGGCATTGGCAGGGAGGGGAGAGAAGGTCTTTGCTCTCTGCCTCTCTTCTGGCTACATCTAGGCAGTCCGATGGTGGCAACCCTAACCCTAACTCTGCCCCACCACTACCCCTACCCTTACTTACCCTGCTTCTACCTGTACCCCAACCCCAGCCCTAAACCCTAACCTTCTAACCATAACCCTACCCTAACTCATGCGAGCTATTTAGAGTTCAGGTCAGGGTGGCTGAGCGAATGCCTCCCTTGTGGGCCTGGAACCAACGATGTTATGGCCGAGGAGGAATGCAGGAGGAGTCGGGATTGTTCCGTGATGGTGCATTTGTTTCTCTGGGCTGCCTTAAGGAAGTCCCACAGACAGGGTGGCCTAAACACCGCTAAGGTGTTGTCTCCCAGGTATGGAGGCTGGAACTTCAAGACCAGGGTGTCGGCAGGGTTGGGTCCCTCTGAGGCTGGGTGGGAGACTGTCCCAGAGCTGTCTCCAGCTGCAGTAGCCTCGGGCACTCCCTGGCTTGAGGACTAGGTCCCCCCTGGTCTTCACATCATCCTCTCTCCAGGTATGTCTGCCTCCGTGTCCAAATTTCCCCTTTTTTAAGGCACCTGTCATGTTAGCTTAGGGCACATCCTGATGTCCTCACCTCAGCTTGATCATCTCCCTAAAGACTGTATTTCCAAGCCGCATTCGCAGGGAAGGAGTGTTAGGATGTCAGCATCTTTTGTGGGGGGACACAATTCAACCCATTACGGATGGGAAGAGGCCTGATCATGAATAAAGATAAACGGGAAGAAGTCAGGAGAGGAGAGTCCTGGACGGATAATCAGTGGTAACTCGTCCTAAGGATGGGGACCAAAGACTTGTGTCCACAGGGGAGGAGAGAAGCTGCCACCAGGGGGGCAGGGGCTGCGGTGGGCTGAGCGTCTACATTTCTCCCTCCCGAGGTTCTGCTTCTCTGTGGAGGAGAAGGGAAGGGCGTCTGCGGACACTCTCATGCAAGAGCTGTCCCAAAATGACCCAGGGAGCTTTTTCAGACATCAGGGTCCAGATGTCACCGAGCATATTCAATCATCAGGGGTGTCAGGGGTTTGTCTGCATGAACAGGCATGTGGAGGGGAGGATCACCCCCATCCCGTCCCTGCCCTGTTAATATGAGAAATCGCCTCAGGTGTCACATGTGGGAGACTTGTGCCCACTTCATAGGAACTGCATCTCCAAACCCGGTGACTGTGGGTCTCGGGGATGGGCGAGGGTCCAGAAGAGTGGGGCCCTTGCCATCCTGAGCAGACCAGGCACTGCCCCTAAACCTGACCCAGGGGCCCTTCCAGGGCAGTCTTCCTTCCATGGCCAAGGCCTTCAGATTTGCTGTCCCTCCCAAGAGGCTGCCTCCTGGACCGCACAGATCACATCACACTTGACCCGGACCCACCGTCCACATGTCCACACACTTCAGAAACCTCGTGGGAGCCACGAACACGGACCAGAGGGGTTACTCCTCTCAAATCCAACATTGCCTTAATCTGCCACCAAAATTATCTCCTGCCTCTCACAGAAGATTCAGGAATGCTCCAGCCAGTGCAGAAAAACAGGAAGTCATGGGGTCCTGGCCCTGCCCTTGTCCTCCCCCTTCACCCCCGGGAGACAATTCCTTAGTATAGAATGAAACTAAAGTGTGCTAAGGAAAGCAATTCACGTGGGCGAAAAGAGATTCACCTACTAAGGATGCTTTTGGCTGAAAGTGACAGCCGCCTTCCCCATCCCCCAAAAGTGGCATGGGGTACATGAAATGATGATGTGTCGTCTTGTGTCCTAAGAAGTCTGCTGGCAGGGCAGGCTCCAGGCTTGGTTAGCTCCCAGCCCAGTAGACTGTCCTTCCCAGCCCCCCACTGCACCCCCTGGGGGAGGTCCCCTCCCTTCAGCACCACCCACGCCGCAGGATATGATGGTGGCTGCAATTCCAGTTTCCTGCTGTCCAGAAATGTCACCATCCACAGAAGAAGACGGAGCTACGCCGTCTCTGTCCACCCTTCTGGGGAGAGGCTCCCCTCCGAGAATCCCACACATACCCCACCTATCCCATCACTCCCAACTTGGTCACATGTTCCTCCTGACCCGGCAGATAGGACCAAGACTGGCGCAGCCAAGCAGCCGTCACAGAGGGCACCCGCACTACCTCCCATCCCGGGAAGCTGTCCTTGAACTATGGGAAGGATTTTTTGTCTAAATCTAGGAAAGGTGGACAGGAGTGCTTGAATATTAAATTACTATGATTAAATATTAAAATGCATATTATTTTGCTAAATTCTCAACTAAGTAGAGGTCATAAATTATATTGTTTTCTTACAGTGTGCATAAAAAATAAGGTTGGAAGAGGGATATCACAAAATCCATAATAACTCTGCCACAAAAGAATATCCCACAGCGAGAGAGACTTTCTACTCTCCTTCCCGGGCTCCAAGAACATCTGTAGATAATTCCATGTGAGTTCCTGATCCAGGGCGGTGGATGGCACCATCACATCTATCCAGACACAACAGGTGACACAAACAAGAACACGTCTCCTTACACTTCTAGACTGATTCTTTGCCCTTCTCTACCTAATCCAGGCTTCAGGAAGCTGCGTTCAAAGAGCTGAATAACCTGCATCCCCTCTTGCCCACTGGGACAGGACTTACCAAGATCACAGGAAAGAGAGATGGGGGTATTTCCTTCCCCACCCCTGCTGCCAGACCAAATCCTCTGTCATCTTCTCCTACAGCTTCAAGTCTTTCTGGGATCCTGAAACAGGTGCCTCCCCCAGCCTAGGGTGGGAGCAGCGACGCTATTGCTATTCTGTGGATGTTTCCGAGTGCTCCTGGGACTTCATTAACCCTACTCGCTCCTTGGAAATAGTCCCTGCATTCATCTCCGGCCACTTAGCTCTTCACGTGTGAGGTCTGTCTGTTTCTTGGCGGGCCCTGATGAGACACATCGGACTCTGGCAGTGTTCTCCCTGGAGAGGTGGGAGGTGGGAGATTCCTCTAAGTTCTGTGTATTATTTGTTTTGCTACTAGGCACAAGTAGTATCTGTTCAATTTAAAAAATAATAATGGATATAGGTAGAGGTGTGAATGGAAAAGAGACCAAGTTCCAGGTGCTTCTAGTTGAATAAATGCCACTATTTTCCACTTCAGTCCCACGAAGTAACTTTCCCCCAAGCCCTGCTTTGCCTCACTGTTCCAAGTTTTATTACTGTACTTCAACTTTGGGAGGGGCTCCTGAGCATGGACTCAAACCCTCTGCCTCCTTCAAACCCCGTTTTATATACCTGCTCGAAACACTCAAGACACTAATAGACATTGTCAAATCAGTGGTTAGAGAAAGTGCAATTCTCAACAATAACTCCACCGCCCCCGACCCCCAGCCACCACACACAGTTGTGTTCTTCCATGCCTGGATCACTCTGTGTAGCATTAAGAAAACATTTCCTGCAATAAACATTCGCAGCCCAATTCATAATTGCTAAGTCATGGAAGAAGCCCAAATGCCCATCAATCCACGAATGGATTAATAAATTGTGGTACATGTATACCATGGAATACTATGCAGCCTTAAAGAAAGATGGAGACTTTACCTCTTTTGTGTTTACATGGATGGAGCTGGAACAT